>JAPMNP010637754.1:0-10000 GCA_029874935.1 Atherina boyeri
CACACACACACACACACACACACACACACACACACACACACACACACACACACACACACACACACACACAAACAGGATAAACAAGCCAGATCATTGATAGTATAATTGTAGTTCTAGCTCACTGGTTAAAATTTATAAAAATATATTTGCATTCTATATTACCAGGCAGTTACCGATCATAGACTGACAGGATGAAAACGTACAAATGACAAGTTTAATTAAAATTTATTAAACTGCAATTTATGCAAAATGACCAGAGTTTAGTTAATGAAATCTGAATTGACATCTGAAGTTGAAGACTTATCCTTGTTGATGCAATGATGGTACAAGTCTATTGCCACAGTTTCTTTAGGTGAGTCATCCAGGTATTTGAAATGAGAAGTTTGGAATGTCGTCCTCAGATCTCAGAAGCAATGTTGTGAATCATTGCAGCCACATGGCACAAGATCACAGGCTGAACACGGAGCCTAGCATGACCGTGCGATGTTGAAGTAAGTCACAGGACACAGTGTCCCTGTGTGCTGATGAGACATTGTCATTGAAAGACTTAACTCAATAAAAGCAGTTAAATCACATTTAATTAAATCTTGACAACTAATAAAACATTTATTGACAATTGTTTTTCCTTTATTTGATTGCTTTTCTTTTCTTCCACTAGTAAAGATGATGTGGATATGACACCAACCAAACAGTGACAATGTATGAAGTGATGTCTGGTGACACCCTGTCTTGGAAAGTGCCCAGTCCAAGACAAAGTGACATAGAGCCCAGCACTGAGGCACACGACTCGGGGGACGAAAAGCCAGGCAAAATTCTCAAAGTATGCTTCTGCACCAACAACAACCTTGGGAAGAACTTCACGTTGGTCAAATGTGACAGTGCTTGGCAAATCAGGGTAAGTGTAGTAACTGAAGAAACATAATGATGGAATGAAGTATCAGATGATGAGTTGGGTAAAGTTTTTCTGAGATTGAGATGAGGAATAAACTACTGTATTTGACATAATGTCAAGAGTACAATTGTCGGCCACCACACAAACCTTTGAATAAAGTGTCGACCACAACATAACCTCAATGATTTTGAAGATGGCATGACGAAAACAGAGCGCTCTCATTCTTGAGTTTGAGTTTGTTTATTTATTTTTAAAAAAGGACAATGTATATTAATATATGTATAACGTAGATGTGCAGGATAATAGCAAAGCTATTTTCAAGGAAATCAAAGTGCACTATAGTAATAACAATAAGAAGGAGAAAAGAACAAAATAAGAATATTATTGATCTCAGATCAAAGGGAGTGCCCCAGAAATTAGGATCTAGGTTGAGATGTTAAATTACAGAGTGCTAAATCACATCACATAACATGATGTCAAAGTGCAAAGTGTGTCACATGCGAAAGCTGCACGAGTGACATTACACAATGCTTTGATATTGAAGTATTGGCCATTTCCCGTACTGATCCTGTCGGTCACAATGGGTCTCAAATCGGATCTGTTTTCAACCAATTAAAATACACATGTCATTCCTTCCTTAGGCCATCATTCGTTCAATTCTGGTCAGTGGTCGATTGGGGCCAAATGTTAAACTGGCAGGATGCTACAATCTCATGCTCAAGCACTTAAAATCTGACGAACTTCACTGGCTCCATCCAGATCTGACTGTCGGAGAGGTTGAGATGCTCTACGAGAGCCATCATGTGGAGGCTGAGTGGAGGTTCACATAAATGTTTGATATTTGACCAGATTTTCAGTTGTAGAATATTGTTATCTTTTATCTGACATTTCCTAGATGATAGTATCGATTTGTGTTTGAAAAACTTACTGTATATCATGTGTGTTTTTTTTCCCGGCGTAGGTATGACCTTCGGATCCGATATGTCCCCGTTAACTTCATAGAAAAATTCAAAGATGACAGATCTACGTTTTTGTATTTTTACCAACAGGTACAGAATTCAGTTGTTGTTTTCGTTGTGTTTTCTCTTGCAGTTAATGACGGAATAATAGCAGAAAGATTGTATAAAGAGAAAAAAATTAAATAAGATAACTGGCAAACCAAAGTCAGGTCTCTAATAAAAACATACAAACAAATGAATAAAAAATAAACATATAACACATATATAACAACATAACATACTTGTCGAAATTTCAGGAAAGTTTTTCTGTCCACTGACATATTGGAGCTTTTTTGCATGAAGTTTATGTTGTAGAGTCTAAGTGGCAGAAATGGCATTTAAGTTTGGCAAGGAAATTTTGGCAACATTCACACTGCAGACACCAGTGACCCAACTGCAACTTTCTTTGCCCATGTGTCACCCATCTCGCCCATTTCTGATTTTTTATATGATGGTGTGAACAGCACCAACCAGATGTTTTTTTTATCGCCGCTTTTGTTTGTATGTATTGGACACATATCCAATGTTTTTTTATAGCAACCTCAGTCCGAACGGTCATGTTGCATTTCATTCAGGTTTTATATCATTTTATTGGGACAGACATCTCAGTTCTGTGTTGCATGAGTTAGGACGCAATAATATCAAAAGTAAACAATGGACGGAACAATATTATCATTTTATGGGCTTTGTTTGCACAGCAACTTCGAAATTTATACTCAAAATTTTATACACTGGGCTTAATTCAGGTAAACATTTCAACCCCAATTTTAGAAGAGTTTTCTATGCTGTGTAAAATGTAAATAAACAGGATGCATGGATTTTTAAATCTTAAACACAGAATATTGAAAGGTATGCATTTGATCATACAATGAAAATAGTACGAATCTTGACTTCGATGGAAATAACACATCTAAAAAAAAGTTGGGACATAGGTAATGAAATGCTTGAAAAGGAAATGGTGCTACAAAGAAAAGGACGTTTGAAGAAATCATTGCAATTAAGTCAGCTAACATGACTACAAGAGCACTTTGGAGAAGCAGAGTATTTCAGAACTCAAGAGAGGCAGAGATAAAACTATTTTTTTTTTCTAAAAACTTCTTTTAAAATTGATGAAGCAATTTCAAAGTCATGTTACTATTGGGCTAAAAGTCATTATGTTGAAATGGCAAAGACTGCAGATATCCCATCATATATAGTGTAAAGTCTCACACAGGGACTAATAACAGACACATTCACCATTAATGAATAATGGTTTCATCAACATGTCTTTTTCAGGGAAGGTTTTGCTAAACCACATACTGAATCTATTGCAACAGCTTGGCTTCGTAGCAGACAATTCAGGATGCTGGACTGGGCAGATTTTTAAAATTACATTATGGTGCATGCTAGTAAATTTTTGTTTCACAGATGTAAACGTTTCATGACAGGTGCGTAGTGATTACATGCAGTATCATGCAAGTAAAGTCAGTGATGGGATGGCACTGCAGCTTGGCTGTTTGGAGATTAGGTGAGTCACTGCATTCCTCAGCTCCTTGTGAATACCAAGTGATTAAGATGATTGAATTCTGAGTACCTTTTATTTTGTTTTATTAATAACTGCTGGTTATTTGTTCATTTTTGTGTTGTGGGTAAATGAGTGAAATGAATAACATTTTTTAGATTAGTTCATTGATGTTTCATATGATTTCTTTTTCCTCTGTTTTCACAGGAGGTTTTATAAAGACATGAATGCAAAAGGTCTTGAGAAGAAATCTAACTTTGAGCTGCTAGAGTAAGTTTTCAGTCACAATGCCAACAGTCATACATTTCATTTGACAAGTAAAAGCACTTTGGCGTTAATTTTAGTCTTATGCTTTGATTTACATTAACTTTAAAAATGCCATGGCCCTAAGCTGGTTGAAAGTGAGCCTTCAGCTTGTTTATAGGGATTTTTATTTCTTTCTGTCTAATTTAGAAAAGAGGTGGGTCTGGACCTTTTCTTTCCTCAGCAGCTGATTAACAGCATGAAGGTAAACTTCTCTAAGCTTTCAGTACTCACGATAATACACAACCTTCCTTTACAGGCAGTCAAGAGTTAGGCTTTGTCAGCTAAAAATGATTTTGCCGTGAATCTTTTACAAGGTATTTCTGACTGCTCTAATTTTCTTTGGTCGCGATCCAGTCTAGGCAGCTACGGAAGTTGATCCAGCAAACGTTTCAACAGTATGCAACGCTCCAGGAAGATGAATGCATGATTAAGTTTTTAGAAACTCTCAAGAAGTTTATCTGCTATGATGAAGAGGCCTTCCCATGTGAACTAGTGGTGAGTGGCAAATCTCTCTAAATCCCTAAATTCTATGACCGTCAGGCACTTTAAAAACATTTAGTTAGAATTTATGTCAAAAATGTTTTTGTTTGTTAACAGCAAGGTTGGAGTTTATCAGTGGAGCTGGTCATTGGAGGGAGGGGCATTCGTCAGCGCACACAGAAGGATTCAGCAGTAAGTTCTACAAATGTTTGTAGCAAAGAAGAAGAGTAATATTTTTGTGTTATTTACAGTGTGATGGCTATGCTGGGCAACAGGATTCAAGTAGAAAATTAGAATGGAAGCCAGTGTTAATTCTTTTGTTACTTTTCTCCCGTCAATATCTTAAAACTGAATTATATAATGAATTAGGGAACTTAAAAGAAGCTCAGGTTCAAAGACTTGCTTTAATTATCTCACTTTCCTACACAAACAAAAAATGATTGACGAAGTACAAATATGCTTGTATAACATGAAAATATTGAGTTAAATAATGTGTTTCTCCTGGTTGTACTGTAAGTAATCCAATAAATCAAAGTACTAACATTTCAAATAAAATGTCAGGTTTAATCACAGCAATCTTGTTGATCAATTGGATCTTTTTTATTCATTTAACAAGACTTAAATCAATATTACAAAGCACTTCTTTACACAACACGCTTTTCTTTTGTTATAACTGTTGAAGAGTGAATTCCAACAAATTTGACTCTGCTAAAGAAAAATTTACAATCTAGTGAAATTAAGATTTTAGGATCTATTTAAGGTAAATATTCTCTCTCAATACATTAGTTAAATAAGGAAAAAGGTCCTACTTAATTGAAAATAAAACAAAAAAAACCCAATTACATTAATCCGTCTCCTGCTACCCAGGCTTAAACTTATTAATTAGATTTTCTGCAGTCTACATTNGCTGTTCTTACTCCCACACTGCCTCTAACATGTTCCTTTATTGTTATTTATTTGGGATAAAAGCTTTGGTTAAATGTCTTTAATCTGCACAAACTGATTAGGTGGGAAATATTCCAGTTAAATTCATGTTGACCAAGGTGTATTTACTTTGGTATGATCAATGTCATGGATCCTACAAGTGTCATTTTCTAAACACCAAAATACATCAAACACACTAATTAAACTCAGACAGACAGACTTGTTTACCAGTAATTAGAAAAGATTTTCTTGCTATTTTGACATTTTGCTTTTTAAAAAAACCCTTCATATCTATGTTTTTTGCATTGATTACGTTTGTTGATTACATTTTTTTTAAAGTATAAAAGAGAGCATCAAATCAAGTTTGCATTCTTCTAGTTTTCTACCAGCACCTCTAGATGAAACAAATAAAAGATAAAGAGAGAAGAAGTAGTGTTGCACAACTTGTCCGTTTTACGCTTCAGTTTTTGTGCATGAGATAAACAACATAGCCTGTATACAGATGAGGGATGAAAACTGTGTTTTCTATACTATATTGTTCTTTTTCTTAAAGCTTTCTAGTGAATTAATTTTCGCGAGATTAATCTGCCACCACACATTTTCAAATCTCAACATGTTATGAAAAGAAAAATGTCTTGTTAAAAGCCACAAGTAGATACCCCATCATAATCATAGCTAAACCTATTTCTGCTTTTATTTTTCTGTCACAGGCAGTTTTTCTAGCTGACTTCAAACAGATAAAGAGAATACAGTGCTTACAGCAAAGTGACAACAAGGCAATACTAAACCTTGACATCGAGGGCGCCAGGCAAGTAAGTGCAACAACATTGTGTTGGAGAATATTCTGTTGTGCGGTGGGAATTTGAGCCTGCACACATGCATGTATATCACACCTTTGTATTCGATAGCGGCTGTCGATCAGTGTGGCCACGGTGGCTATGGCAGAAAACATGATGGATCTCATTGATGGCTACTGCCGCCTGGAAAATGACACAGATGACAGTGTTATCTACCGACCAAATAGAGGTGTGTGTTACCCAGTATTTTCTATTTTCCCTACATAGCTGGGATTGATATTTACAGTGAAGGGCATGAAGAAGGGATGCTTAAAGAATCTTCTCTTAGAATATATTTAAACTCTCAATTAATTTGCATTTTAGATGACAAGATTGCACGGAGTTCCCTACCTGATATCCCCACAGGGTGAGTGGCTGTTTTATTGAATCATGCTGTCAGTGCATTAGCTTGGAAATTTATGACAAGGACTTTTGGTCAATTTGTTTTTTTCTCTGGAGCAGCAGAGGGCTCAGCACGAGCAGACACAGCATGGGTAAGCCAGTTTTCATTTTCCCACACCACGTTGTATTCTACATTACACATTTTTGACAGTTATCGCATGGTTTAAAAAAAAAAAGGAAAAAAAAGACAAAACTCCAAAGTTGATTGAAGGTGGCTGTCTTTGCCATGTTTAGGTTCTGATATCTACTGTGAGATTCTCGATGAAAGGCCCAAATCAGGTTTGTCTGAAGTTTTTACTCATGGCTTTAGTTGAATAAGACTCAATTTAGAGCCTTTACAGATGTCACTATTGTATTCTAGTGGTGAAGTATGGGATCGATCGGAACGACGTTGTTCTCGGACGGATTCTTGGTGAAGGGTTTTTTGGGGAGGTCTATGATGGAGTGTACAAAAAAGCTGTGAGTCTGTCCCCATAGCTACAGTTAAGATGAATAACACCCAAAATGGCGTAGACTGGTAAAGCAGGATGTGAGAAAGTACATTTTCTTTTATTGTTTCTTTGGACAGAATGGCGACAGGGTTAATGTAGCAGTTAAGACCTGCAAGGACTGTTCACCAGATGTGATGGAGAAATTCATGAGTGAAGCAGGTACAAACATAAAAAAAAGGTTTAGAATAACTACTATTCCAACTAACAATGATATATGGTGACAGTAGGGATAATATCTATGAGAGCAACATTCAATAATTGTAACCTTTCCCAGTGATTATGAAGAACCTGGACCATCCCAACATTGTAAAGCTGATTGGAATCATTGAGGATGATCCTGTGTGGATTGTCATGGAGCTTTATCAGTACGGAGAGGTTAGTGCTATTTACTATTTAACTGTTAAATGTGGAAATGCTTTTAAAATTCAGACATTGCATTATAGATCCAGTATTTATTTTTGTCTTGATGCTGATGCTGTGTGTCAACGCTGATGCTAAGTAAGGGATTTGCTGCCCAGCTGATTATATAACTGACATTCCTGCAGCTTGGAAACTACCTGACTGACAACCAAAACAAACTGACAAGTACAACCCTGGTGCTGTTCAGCCTGCAGATCTGTAAAGCCCTCGTCTACCTCGAAGGGCTCAACATGGTGCACAGGTGAGACATGGGAGGGAAAAAAACACTGCTAAAAGATAAGTCATCGTCAGTTTCTGTGTTTAACTTTCAAGTCTGTAAGGATAAGGAGATTTATTTCCTTTGCAAAGCAATGGCAGCATTTTAAATGTAACAATTGTACTTTTTTTAGAGAGTGACGCCTGAACATCTTATCATTTAAACAGAAAATTAGAAATAAATCACCTTGATACTTAAAAGGAATGTTAAAAAAAAACCTCCAAGAACTTGCTAAAGCATTACAAATAAAGAAAATGAATCCCCCAGTTAGATTTAATCATTTTAGATGATATGTTTAATCCATCAAGTCATTTTTAAATCTCCTTATCTCCTTTAATAAAGATCAGCAGTGCTGAGCAGTTGGATGTTGAGCGATGACACAGACATAAGTGGGCAGTGTTCTTACTCACAATGAATAAAAATCTCATCTTTCCTTTCAATTCCCCCTACTATAAATGTTTCTATTAGTTAATATCTCTGTCTACATTCTAGTTTTATTTAACCTGAAATTAGTATTAATCTTTAAACCTTATTTTCTGTTACATCCAAACCGTTATTTATAACTATATTTAAAGTCAACTCTCAGGCATTTCATATTGTTATGCAAGAAACTAAGGTTTCATGTTGGGAGTATTTACGTAAAAAGTCTCACTCTCACTATTGTATTTGCTCCTGAAGGATTGAGAAATGTTTTTTATTTGTTAATTTCATGCAAACGAATACATGCCATATTGAAAACAATGTTGGGATGTTGACAACTGGGAAGAGTTTAACAAAAAAAAAAAAAAAATTGTGTGAATTTGACTCAAATGGTTGTGATAATAGCAAGTTTTTTTGCTTGAAATAGTAACGCTAAGACACACAATATTACAGGAAGTTATTAAATGACAGAAAAATAGAGTGTTATCATCATGTCTCAGGCAGCCAAGCAGCCTCTGACCGTTCAAAGGTGCAGTAAAGAGAAAATGCTGACAAAGGGAATAAAGTTTGCTTGCATAAAAAAATAACATTTCTGTGGTTGTGTTTAAGTGTAGCGCATTATACTCTATATTGGCCTGGTTTTCACTGTATTTTACCCCCATTACTACCATCCATACCTGCATAAACCTTTCTCTTCATCATGTTTTGGTCTAATCTCAGAGACATTGCAGTTCGGAACGTGTTAGTCGCCAGTTCGGACTGCGTGAAGCTCGGAGACTTTGGTCTGTCGAGATACATAGAGGATGAAGAATACTACAAAGGTAACACAAGGGCACATGTGTGGTGAAAAGGTTGATCAATAAAGGATCAGGAATGTTAAAAGATGGAGGGAATGGCAATCTAATTTATATACAAGAAGAAGTGTTAGTTTTAACAAGTTACCCCATTTGGAAATTTTACACTTTTCTGTTTATATAAAGTAATTTAAAGTATCTGTCTTAATATATTCATGTTTTGACCTATGACTTCTTTCCAGCTTCTGTTTCTCGATTACCAATCAAGTGGATGGCCCCAGAATCCATTAACTTCAGACGTTTCACCACAGCCAGCGACGTCTGGATGTTTGGTGAGCATGCAATGCACAGTCTTATTTTAGAAGGCAAAGCAGGAAGAAAGAAAACATTCAGAGTTGGAAAACTAGCTGGCTGATTAGTTGTCGACCAAAATCAACAGCATTGTTCTAAGAAACGTTTTGATCTTGTGTATTAAAATGAGTTTAAGGACTTGAGTTAACTTAAAATGTACATATACTACATCTATTGACCTCTTTACTTATACATTATTCCTCTGTTGCCCAGTGTTTCAACCTGCATCCTCCATTGGGATATGTTCTTTGGTCCATTTTAGCCAAAAAATAAAATTAGATTTCTCTTCAAGTGTATTCATTTTTACTTCTAGACTTTTCTAGTGTTTCATTCTTTCTATTAATACATGAATATTCTGAGCTTTTAAGGTTTAGAGAATGAGGCAAACAAGATAGTATGGCAGTAAAGTGGACCTGAGGATGCAGCAATGATAAAGTTTGATTACCGGATGAGGAATCGATCGTATAGGATCGATTCAAACAAGCAAACATTCAAACAAGCAAAAAACAGCTGGCTAAAACAGTATAGGTGCATATTTTGAAGCATGGACCCCAAAAGACCTCTGAAGGTGTCCTAAGGTATCAGTACACCGTCAGACTAGGACATTAAGAGCAGGTGATTTTAGATTATGTCAACTAAGAGCTGCATTCTCTATGGTTTAGTTTTGTTTTCCCAGCACATCCCATTGATGCTTTATCAAATTAAGATTTTAGGAATACAGAGGCCAAATCAATGCCATGAAGTTTTAGCCAACCTGTTCCTAAAGAGGTTTTTAGAGTGGCAGGACATGTTTTTTTCCGCTGAGAAAAAGAGATAATTGACCCGGAGGTTTGTATGCCCTGAAGCAATGTTCGGGGGCCAGGATTTACCTTAAGAACATTGCCTTGAGTATAACACTGCCTTAGCTGTTGGTCTGACAGGAGATATCA
>JAPMNP010637754.1:11362-21897 GCA_029874935.1 Atherina boyeri
TAGATAGATAGATAGATAGATAGATAGATAGATAGATAGATGATTCAATTTATTGAGGAAAAATATTACATAACTGTGGCCAAACTACAGTTTGCAGGTATTGAAGATACGTTGGACATTTCCTAACCCCCGTTTTAGTGGTTTCAGCAATAACTTTAGATTTTTTTTTTTTGCTTGATACATCTTATTGACAACTAAACGCATTCATCACTGCAATATTTTTCCAGTGAGAAGCTCTTACCTGGTCGCTTAGTTGAATCCAGGCTAGGTAGTGTATTTGAACCTTCTGGATCAATGGTTAATTAGAAGTGGAGTTTAGACTCAGGTGTTTTCAACCAATGGCTTGGTGGTCAGGTTCTGTCTTGCTACATGCCAGCCATGATGGTTTGCCATCACTGATAGAACAAAATTATGCCAGTGAATTCCAAGGGGAACATTCAGGATATCTGTTTATTAACTAAGTCTCAAATAGAGTAAAGTGGCTCATGCAGCTCTTCTGTTCAGAATAATCATCTTCCTCCAAGCTGATGTGCACGACTGACCAAGAGAGAACAGAAGCTTTTAGCTGCTTCTATTGCTGTACAATTCCATATTACAGTATTTGTTATTGAATTGTTCTCCTGAACAATAAATCAAATTAACATTTGTTGCATTGATTTATTCTAATTGTCATTTTTTGTTTTTGATAGTCTTTGATAGCTCATATTTAAGCAGAACAAACCTTTAAGCATCACTGTAGTAATTTACTGCCTAAAACTGTCTTTCTGCTCTATTAGTGACGTCCAGAAGATGGAGAAGGAGCAGGATGTAGAGAGAGAACGAGACAGAGCACGAAGCACCAAATTTTTTGAACCCAAATTCAACCTTACACAACCTCCTCCCAAAGTATGAATCCCCTTTTAATTCTGCTGATGTTCAGGTTGTATAACGGCAACATTTTGGGATTTTCATTTGTTCTACATTTAATTGAAGCCTTCAAGAATGAAGCCAGGACGGTTTGGGAACACACTCAGTATCGGTTTACACATTCAGGTAGACTAAATCCAATTTAAAAAAAAAAAGAAGTTTCTGACAAGATAGCAATCTATAATTTATAGTCTTATTTCTTCCATTTGTGTTTCTGCAGCTGAATGAAGCTCTGTGTGCCAGCTCACCTGACCTCGCCAGCCCATGTGACTATCAGTCCCCTGTTGACTCCAGGAACACCCTAGCGCTTCCGGTCAGGTCTCCTAGACGACGCAGCATGGGGGTAAGAAGCGCAAAGTCCAAAAGTTTTCGCTTCTGTCTTCGTTTTTGTCAGTTTTCACACTAATTAGGTAAAAACTAAGATCTTCACTTATCTTAACACTTTCCTTTTTGTTGCATTCATAGGAGAGTGAGTTTCCCAGAGTGGAACCGAACAGCATGGAGGATGCCCAGCGCCTATGGCAAAATAAACGGCAGAACATGCAGGAAACTATGCGCCACCAGAAGGAGCAGATGATGGAGGATAAGAAGTGGCTGGAGAAGGAGGAGAGACTCCTGGTGGGAAACAGAGCATCATTAACTTTTTTCACCCCCCTCTCTGTGTCTCTGTGTCCCTCTGCTCACGAATTCAATCTTACCCTGGAGGATGCACGGAACAAGACACCTTTAAAAACTATCAACCCACTTGTTCACCCTCGTCGCCCCTCTAGTCTCAAAATGAATGTTCCCCTGATAACAGTTCCAAAGAGAGGCTCCATGTCTATTCTCTGTAAAATCAACCTGCCTGTTCTTTTGCAGGACCCCATGGGACCAGAGGATTGTGCCACTTCGATGGTAGGAGTTCGCCAGTAAAAACTGTACATTTAATGCATGATTAAAGGTAGTTTCTGGAAACATTACTCATCTTTCTAAGCTCAGTTTGTCAAGTGACCACTTTTAAGTTGTTTTCACACTAGATTACTGGAGATTTCCCAGAAAAGTGTTAAAGTATTTCAGTCTTGATCATTTTTATCATTGCACACACTTCCTTACATGTAGTAAATGCTCCAGAAAATGTGCTGCTGGGTTTTGCCTCAGCTGCAGAATTTCCAGAGATTTCACTTGGGGGTTGATGGAATATCTCAAGAAATGTGGAGCAAATGTTATAAATATTGGATTTCACACAGACGTAGCTCCATATAATATAAAGAACATTTCAGGAGTCTAGTCCATGTGTGAAAATGGTTTTAGTCTACACAATGATTGAACTGATTGAGATGGAAAATATTCATTTAGCAAAAAGCACAGTTGAATTCAAATCAAATCAAACTTTATTTATAAGCACTTTTTGTACAGTGACATGTAGCGCAAAGTGCTTTACAGATTTTAAATTAATTTGAAAAAACAACAAATAACAAATAAGAAAAAAAAATGTAATCAAATCATTAAAACTGTAAGAAATTGTTGCATTTGTTTAAAAGAATGTTTGAGGAAGTATTTTCATGCCTCCATGCTGGCAATAAGCCAATAAGTTCTTAGACTTTTATTCTGTACCTCTCCATCATCTATCAATTCTAGTGTTGAACATTCACTTGGTCTGAAAGATAAGCTAATTTTATAAACTAAACAACTACACCTTGATTGCTTAGTGTTGCTGCACAACCAACATATAAAAGGCTTCTCTTTTTGTCAAAACTTTTTTTCTATACGAAAAAAAAAGTAAAATAATTAGATACGTCTTCAGCTCTGGTCTTTAAATTACTGACAGGTGCAGCATCTACTATTTTCTGTTTTGTTTTAGTGTCTGTGAATAATGTGAGCTGCTGCCTCATCCTCATTACATTTTTCTTTCTTTTCTGTAGTTTTTCGAAGCTGACGATGAGAATGGTAAGTTCTCATTGAATTATTTCTGAGCATGCTCTTTCTCAATCTTCCTCTCTTTGCTCTTTCTCATGCTGTCTTTATTTCTAACAGCACCTCCTGACAAGCCCCCTCGACTCAAAGCACAGGTAATTCAATTAGTAACTTTTTCTTGTTTGATCCTTTAAGAAGAGTTTAGATTGAAAACAATGTATTATGTCACTCTACATTTGAAACAGTGCCTATAAAGATAAGTACTTGAATGATTAAAATGCATTTCTCACTCTTACTTAGGCTGCACCCACAGCTGAGCTAGACCGCTCTGATGACAAAGTCTACCAATTCGTTATGGACTTGGTTAAAGTTGTTGTCCAACTCAAGAATGACGTCACTGAGCTGAAGCCAGAACAGTATATTACTATTGTCAAGGTACACTGAGACAAATTACTTGCCCTCCACTTCAATTTCATAGGTTGTTGCTGCTTTATTGGCAAATTCAAAATGCAAAGACAAAGTTCCTGAGTCATACTGTTGATTCATTTTCTGTATTGATCTCTTTCTACAGTCTGTTGGGATGGCCTTAAGAGATCTGATTCGCAGTGTGGATGATATATTACCCACCTTGCACGAGTCTGTAAGAACTGAGGTATGGTATATAGAACAGCAGAATATCAGAAATAATTTTAAACACAAAGGAAGCAATGAGTTTATGAACACATAATGTCTTTGGTGGGGGACACCCAAAATCCATACACATGTAAAAACAAAGACCCACCTGATCAAGTGATATATTTTTGTTGTTTTTTTTTTCCCACCACCATAGATTGAAGGCACCCAGAAGCTGCTGAACAATGACATGGCAGAGCTGATCAGCAAAATGCGGCTGGCCCAACAGAACGCCATCACTTCTTTGAAGGAGGAGTGCAAGAAGCAAATGCTAGCTGCTGCACACACTCTGGCTATGGACGGCAAGAACATGTTGGATGCTGTGGATCAAGCAAGAGTCAGGGCTAATCTAGCTAAACCAGCTGCCCCTTAGTGGACTTCCTTTATCAGGTTTCACAACAAGGTGAAATCAGACTTTTTCATTTTTGTCAGACATTGATATTTTTGGTTGTGATGAAATTGATTTTTTTTTTTTAAAAAGCCTGGAGAGGCCACAGGTTTGTTTTGACAGCTGTCATCCTGTAAATTAATGTGATTCTACAGCACAACTCAGCGGATATGGACAGCTCAGATAAAAAGCATAGGTGTACTGTGACATTCATGACTGATCCTTTCATATCATATTTAGACAGTCTCAGACAGTTATTAAAATGTTCCCAGGAGGTAAAACTCTTTGTAAATACAGAACATATAGTGACAGATGAAACAGTGGCATTATTATGCGAATTTAAACAAGCAAATACTTTACTTTGCAACGTTTTGTGTACTGAAATGCAAAGTTGCCTACACCATATAATACACTGATTATTTTGAATTTGATTTGCATGAAATGTAATATTTAAATTAACAAGATAAACACCATGAATGTGCGAGTTATGAATTGTCAGATATGCTCCAGGGACTATGTTCGAAAACCCAACAAAAAAAGCTTTTCACGTTTGTTATTCACTATTATAACAATAAACATTCTGAGCCATAATGGAAGACATGGAAGAAAATACAAAAAAAAGTACGCTACGTATGTCCCGTCATTAAATTCTATTTCTTAAGGAGTTTGTTCTTTGGATGATATCAGTGTCACTTTTTCTGTTTTATTTGTGAGCACTTCTCACTATAACCCACTTTAGTGGAGAGTTAATGGACATGAATATAAATAAATGCAGAATGCAATAATTTGCTTATTATTTGAACCCAATGTGTAAGTGAACATTATTCAAAGATAGCGCTTCTCAAAACAATACATATTTGTTTTTCCTTTTGACATATTGAATCACAACTAAGATTGTAAAATTGGTGTTTGATTACTGTTATATTATTTAGGTGTAGTTTTTATTTAAAGGCAGGGTCCGTGATGTTTTCTAGAGCACTTTTTTACAATATTGATTTAATTTCTCTTCAGCACCCGATTGTAACCAATTAATTACAAGCTCTATCACAAAAAAAAAGAAAAAAGAGTCATCTGGTGAGCGTACAGGACTGGAAAAACCCCATCCAATTATTTGACAGTACTGTCTAAATGATTGAATGGTGATATGTCAATCAAACACAGTCGGCATTGGTCCCTCCACCTCCCACAGACGCATCCAGGCATTACACGTCCCTGTACTCTGGAGGCGTGGTTTCGGGGGGGAACTCTGAAGAAAGGGCTTTGGACTTCTGAATTGTATATTTTCAACATTTTGCTTGCTCCAGCCGTTTGTCAGATACAAACAATACTGTACAAATGATGTTTTCCATGAGGGTATTTATTACCTAGTATGAACATGAAAAAATAATGTCTCATGGCAAGATTGAGAGAAAAAGACAAAGAAAAACCAAAACAGTCTGCACAAATGCAACTTCTGTTCAAACCAAGTGACCCATGTTTGTGTATCCAGCACAGCCAACCATGCAGAGCTGAGAAGCGTATCATACATACATTGACCTGCTTCATTGTACTTGTCTCAAGACAATGGAAGATATAAGTTTCCTTGTTTACATAAATTTTAAATGTTTTGTTGAATGGTTGCATTAGTTGGACTTTTTTTGTAAAGACCTATGTACCGGTATCATGACAACTTGGATAGATTGACATTCAATTTGGTGAATTTTTCAGGTAACACTCATGATGTGTAAGTTGCTTGGTTTAGTTCTTGTTGTTACACTGTCTTTTGGTTCTCATTATCTTAGTCCTGTCTGGTTTATTGGTTATTTTGTAAAGATTTTCCCTTGTGTATTCTGTTACTGTTCTTGCTGGTTCCCTGTTGTCACACATGGGTTCTTTTGCTAATTGTCGCACTTGCTTCTCAGCTCGTCATTAGTTCTCACAGTGTAGGCTATGTGTGGGTGAACTAATAAAGTAAAGAAAAGTATATATGTATCTCTTGGTTTTATTGAGTCTCTGCCAGTCATTGTTCCCACTTTGTTGTCTTTGTAAGTCCGGGTCTTTGTTTAGTTTTTTGAGTCATGTTGTCTCTTTTGTTAATTATTAAACCTTTTACTTGTACATCTGTCTGCTTCCTGTCTGCACCCTGCAATTTGGTCCACTTCCTCCACGCACCCGTGACGAACACACGATCGATCCTTGTAACATGGAGTGACCGGTGACGGTTCATTTAGCAACACCAAAAGGTACTTGCAATATTTCAGCTCATGTCTGAATACCTCTGACAACACTGAATGATTAAATGTTTTCATGAGCCGAAACATCTTCCAGAGTTGGCAAGTTTTCCAGGAAAATATCTGCTGGCTCTGACTAAACTGAAGCTGCATGTGATACAACCAGCTCCAATGAACTCTTACTCTGGATGTATTACAGAAGATGTTTTAAACCTAGACTTTCCCAAGCTGATTTACTGACAACACCCGTCACTGCCACTGCTGAATAAAATATGATCAGATAACTGATTTTAAGCTAAACTCTGAAACAGCAAAAAATAAATCATGTCTGTAAACTTTAGCCAGCACTAAATTGGGTGCAATACCACATTCTGTTACTTAATTTTAAATTACAACCAATGCTTTTCTATTTCTTGACAATCTACCTCAGGTTTTACTTTATGAATAGGAAACTATCATGACAGATAATCAGTTAAACAAATACAGTCTGTTTTGGTATTATACAGAAAAGCCTATAGGCTGAAGTAACATTTCATATTGCTTTCTGTAATGCCCAAAATCTATTAGAATACCATTTTTGGCTGACAGGTATTGTTTGTTGTGTGACATTTTTTTATATCAGGATACAATTTTAGATTTATGGAAATTCATAACGTATTTTTTTTAAATGTAGCCTATACAGAATTTGGTGTTAAATTTGTTCCTAACCAACTTACATGTTATGCACTATAATAAGATGATATAATTAAAATTAGTGGGTTGATATTCCAACATTAGTGTGCTAATTTCCCAAATTTTACTTCTAGTATTTGCTAACATCCAGTTAACCTCCCAAATTTAAGAAATACAAACTTGAAAATGTTAGCAATAAGGTCCAATACCACCTGCATTTAGCTTATACCTGAAGCTAAGTGCATCTTAGCAAGTTATTTCATGTCCAGATGGTTTAACAAGCCAGATATAAGGTCCTACAGTTGCCACTGTAGTTCCAAAAAACAAACCCTTATGAGGATGAGAGATGAAAATCTGAAAATGGCAAGTAGCAATACCAATATTGCTATAATATTGATAATTGAGGTCACATTGTTACACAAACTTGAGTCACATTCCCAGTTTTGAAGCAGAGTTCAGCTACATTACAAATATTTTTTTTTCTCTAATCGACACTCTCTCATAAATATTAAATCATGCCAGCAAGCCATGGGGGCAGGAAGAGGCCTATTGTCCCAAGCAAGCACACAATGATGAACATCCATAGGAAGATGCGGTCAATCACCATGGCAACATACTTCCAATCCTCTTTTACCTATGAAGAAAAGAAAGAGAATGAGGGAGGGGGGGGGTGACATAAGGAAAACAAAGATTACAATGTGGCACACCGACTCCCATATAGACCTATCCATGCACATTTTTCATGCTGCTGCTTTGGCAACTAATTCCCACAATTTCATCCAGGCAATGCAGTTGGCTGCAAACTGTATGTAATTAGTCATGTTATGAGAGCCAGTCTTCTAAAAGTATCTTTTGACAATTAACTAGAATTTTACCTCTATTGTTGTAGGTGCTTCTCACTAAGTCACAAAATCTTTTCAGTGACTGTGACTGCATAATCTGAAAATTATGTTTTTTGTAACCAAACTCTTTTGCTTTCTTTTTTCTGTTTATGAATTAGGGGTATAACACCATTAACCCTTTACCAGGCAAAGAACCATATTTGGCCATTTGAACCCCCATGGATTTCTCTCAACCAATCATTAAAGATCAGGCAACGTCCCAGATATTTAATTGACCGTCCTTATATAATATCTCAAATATGGAGTTTTGTAAGTTCAATAGGAGGCAAAGTTGCAGTTTTCTTTAGGTTGTATATGCAAAAGAACAATGTTTGACATGCTGAATAGCAAGATTCGAATGAATGGTCCAAGGGGTAAATACAAGTCCCTTGACATGTGTATGTGGCATAAAAAAAATCAATAAATATTGCATATAGTACTATAGCTCTAGAATATATAGGCTACAGATCGGTGTGTCACGATCAAAATAGATGCACTTGACTGAAATATCTGCAGGACATCAATCTGTTATTGTACTAGAATAATAATTTCACTGATTTGCTACTCACACTGAAATCAGCATCTTCAGCTCTCAGGTGGTCTGCGATGTAGTGCACCCCTTCTAATGCACGCATGACACTCGGTGAAAGCATCAGTGATGACCCTGACACTGAACTGTCTGCTTTCGCTAGCCGCTGAGTGGAGTTAACTCTGGCTCCACTTGATTGTCTGTTGGGTCCTGCAGCCCCCTCCTGTCGGTTCTGGCTGTTCTGTGAAGCTTTTTGCTGCACTGGAGGAGTTGATCCTGGAGGTCTGGGGGAAGGAGGACGGAAGGAGAAATATGACGTCAGAGTTCCCAGCTCCAGATCCTCGTAACAGCTCCTCTCCGTGTCCTCCAGTGTGGTCCCGTCTCTTAACCAGGTAGACGAGGTGCTGATGCAGTTGCCGGATTTATAACCGGCTATCCGGAGCGGCCGGCGCTCTGCCGCTGCTTCCTGCTGGAGCAACAACAGCCTGCGGCGCCGACCGTCAGGTGCAGGCCGCCGCATGAACAGCCAGCGTGGGATCAAGTCCAGGAAGACGGAGTGGACCCAGCGAGGCATCTTGTGGGTGCTGGGAGAGCGATGGTGCACGTTAAGCACAAACACAGTGATGACGATGGACAAGGTGACAAAAATCATAGTGAAGAGGAGGTACTCGCCGATCAGAGGGATGACAAGGGACGTGGATGGTATGATCTCTGTGATGAGCAGAAGGAAGACAGTGAGGGATAACAGCACAGAGATACAAAGAGTGATCTTCTCCCCACAGTCTGAGGGTAGATAGAAAACCAAAACAGTAAGGCAGGAGATTAACAAACATGGGATGATGAGGTTGATTGTGTAAAACAAAGGAAGCCTTCGGATGATGAAGAAATAGGTGATGTCTGGGTAGATCTCATGGCAGCAGTCGTATTTCTTTGTGTTGTATGTTCCTACGGCGTTGATGATGGCCCATTCGCCGCTCTCCCAGTAGTTGCTCAGGTCCACAGTGTTTTCAATTCGTTCCAGGTCAATCTTGGCCTTGTCATAGGTCCAGGAGCCAAATTTCATTTTACAGTTCTGTTGATCGAAGGGGAAAAAAGTCACATCGATGCTGCAGGAGCTCTTGTAAATGGCAGGTGGAACCCAGCGAATTTTGCCTGTGTGGAATAGGTGAGCTTTTGTCATGTGGGTCACGGCGAACTCACCATCAGCACTGGAAAAACAAGGAGTTGAAATATGAGTGAGGGCGACATATAATACGAAAGCTCTGTGTCTGAATAACAGAGGAAAGGAAATTAAGATTTAATAAAAGCTGCAGCAGATAAGCAACGTTTGCTGAGGAAAATGTCTTTTTTTCATTTTAGGAATTAAGTAGTGTAAAAATTTGAATAATCTTTGCCATTAAAACTCCTCTCCATTCATCTCTTTAATAGAGGTGATGGTTTCAGTGTAGGGTGTAATGCTGAGCCCTTATCATTTCATCAGTCTCATTTCTTTTAATTTCACTTACAGACTGTGATCTCACAGGCTCAGTGGAGCAGAACTCTATCATAAACCTGCTCCGTTTAATCTCTATAAGGCGACATTAACTGAAAAGGTGACTGAAATTGTGGAATTGTGTAATTTATTTTGCACTGAAACAAAACACATGAGTGTTGCAATTTTTAAAGGCATAAACTCCCCTAGATGATAAAAACAGCATGTCCCAATTTAACCATGGATCATGAGGTATGATGTGATATCTTCAGGATAGAAGACAGTACAAGAATGATTTTGTCACTAGATGGCACCATCTTCATATAATATATCATCGTATAATCATGTATCAGTGTTAACCCCTCTGACATTGTATAGCTAACTGCAAAAACGCTTGTTCAATAGAGCAACATAGCTGAATGTATTACTGGTTAAACAGCAGACTTAACAGGTTTGACTTTTTAATCTGTGTTATTTGCTTGTTGTCTCTATGCTCTTTGACTGTGGGACATGTGCACTTTGGATAACTAGTTGGATTAAATAAGCCTGTTTTAAGTCTTTATAGTTTGCATCTGATGGCTGCTCCCCAATCTACATTTTAAAGAATAAATAACAGTAAAGCCACATCACTGGTTTAAAAAAAAATACAGCACAATTGAAATAGATTAAATACTTAGTCAATTCAGACTTTAAATGAAAAGTGATATATACAGTATGTTTTCTGTTTTTTCATTGTTTTTTTTTCCAGAAATGAAACAAAACAAAAAAATTGGATATCCAAACTTTAATGGACACAAGTACAGTATCTACTGTATGACAGGCTTAAATAAAAGCAGCAGATCATTTTCTTTCATGTTTCTTTCTTTCATGGAGCTAAAGGGAAAATTAAATGTTTGTACCTGAAGCTATGATA
>JAPMNP010637835.1:0-16540 GCA_029874935.1 Atherina boyeri
GTGTGTGTGTGTGTGTGTGTGTGTGTGTGTGTGTGTGTGTGTGTGTGTGTGTGTGTGTGTGTGTGGTCTACAAGGAACAGTGCAAGAATTAAATTTGATAAATGCTTTTGGTATTGTTTTGTTAATGAAAGATAAATTCTACCTTACTTTGGTTTTAGCTTAAAGAATAATTTAGTAAAAACATTGCTACATGTTCACTATAAGCCTGTTTGGTTGGATGTTTTTTTTAAAGTTGATATTTACTTGAAAAGATACTAAGCAGCACTTTAAGCATCCATCTCCTGCCCCGGTCACCTCTACAAACACATGCAGTCATGTGTGGTGTAACAAGCTGCTACCTGTGTTGACACATGTCTCATCTCCTAAATGCATGCCTGTTTTTAAAATGACTGAGTTGCCATAGACACAGAGGTCGCCAGATGTCGGCTTTTTTTACATATATCTTTGGCTGTCTCAAAACAACTATCAGTAATTTTACAAAAGAGTCTGCATTGATCAGTGTCTTTATTAATCCTGCGAATATTCACTTGTTCTGGGCTCAGAAATGTGATTATAAAAAGGTAAACTAGTGTTACAATTTCATGATTTTATCAAAGGTTCGAAACTTAAAAGAGTTTGAAAATGTGAACTCTGGCCAATGTTCAAAGGAATTTCTTGTTTCCTGTCGTAATGTGGTTCTAGTTCAAGGAACTGTCTACCTTACACATTTCTCATATACCTGCAACATTTTAAAACTCATTTAGAGCTGAGGTGCTGAGGAGAAGGGCACATGAATTTTCACATGCTGTGACAGGTCTTAATGCGTTAAACAAAAAGCCATTACATTTGAAAATATAAGATATAATAAAGCCCAGACACAATTAACCTAAATGTTAAAATGAAAGTTGCTTTCTGATGATAATTACATCAGTCTGCAGAGTCACACCTGCTATATTTAGACCTATTACGTAAGACAGTACCCAAACATCTTGTCTAAACTAGAGCTTGCAGTCAGCTGGAGAGGCTTTGTATTCCCGTTCTGGGCAACTAGGTCGCTCACCCTGATTGATTTGGTGTTTTGGAGAAACACCTTTGACTAGTGTGTTAAAGGATACATGGGAAGTTAAAATTGTGCTTGGTGACACAACGAAAGTGAATGTGCTATTGACTTACAGAGATGAACTGGGAAAGAGGAATCATCTCCTTGCCATCAGTGATGGTGTAGAAAAGCAAATCCTCCATACTGGACATCAAGTGGCTTCTGCAAACAAACACAATATGTTATGATCTTAAAACCGGATGAGGTCTAATATGTTGAGTAAAAACTATGTGCAAGGTCTCAATGTTTATGTTAACAACACTGTGAGCAGTAAAAAAAATAATGCTCCATGGCCAGCTATTGGCCAGCTGGGTAATGTGAGAAACCGTAAATGGAAAGATATGATTTTTTAAAAATAAATTAATCAGTCTTTTTTTCTGTTTTTTTTTTTAATTTTCCGAGAGTAAAGACAAGTAACAAGTGAATTAATTACCTTGCTGTACTGTGGAGCTCCCTAGGGAGCACAGCCCTGCGAGTTTTAGATATTTTCCTTCTTCAACTGACCTGGCTCAAATAAATGGATCATCAAGAGGCTTGTGCACAACTTCAAGACATGCTCTTGAAGTGATCCTTTTCATTTGGATTCACTGTGTTGGAACAGGGAAACATCTAAAACTTACAGGATGGCGGTCTGATAAAATACATAAATAGTTTCCAAAATGCACCTGAGGCTTTTACACGGCCATCACCAAGTCTTCAGTATTCATACCGCAATAGAGCCATCATGTCATAAACACATTAGTTTTCGTTCTTTTGGCAGCGATTTTTGCTTTTTAGCTGCTATTTTTCTATGTTAGCAGGGATGATTTCACACAAAGTGCACTCTAATTTATCACTTTGAGCCATGCTAGTAATAAACTGAGATTTAAAAAGCAATTCACTGCCTGAAAAGTTATTTAGTGGCAGTCAAATACTGCTTCAACCTATCAACAAAACATTAATCACACAAAGTAAATAGTTCTCTTTCATGATTATAAAAATGTTTTTTCTTTTGCACAAGATCTTCAACTAACTAGTATGAGCAAGTGAAAAAAATGGAATGTACCCCTCATTAATACACCTGAGATCAGTTCCGTGATGGAATTAAAAATGTCTAATTTTCTGGATTTTTTTAATTTTAACCAGATAATTTACTCTAGCTAAATTCTTTGCAATTTTGTATTGATGTTAGGCTTAAATGATCAATTAATTGTACACACAGTCTTCTCCCACACTGGTACACCCTTTTATGTCTATATTTCTTAAACACTGACCCTTTCTGGAATCATTTTTATATGTCCAGTCATGTTGTTGAACTACTGCTGATTAACCCGATTAAAGTAGGGTTTTTTCTGCTTGCTATGATGCTGGACAGGAAAATATTTAAAAAAAAAAAAAAAGTAAAGAAAAAAATCATCATGTGTTGTTAAAATAATTTAAATGAATTACAATAATACAATAATCTCATTTGCTACACCTATCCTAACTTTGATAAACTTTATACCTGGTATAAAATTGTAATGTGGGGTTTGAATTGGTACAAGATTTTTATTTATTTTTTGTTTATTTGGTTGTTTTCTTTTTTGCATTTATAAACATTTAATCAGGTGCAATCAAAAAGCAGTTGAGAAGATGTCACAATTATTTCATTTGTTGAGGTAAGAAATGTTTTATTTGAACTTTATAGGCAACGATATTTTTAACATCTATGTGCAAATATGCTGAGTTTTTGAATTACAGAAACAACAACAACCTGACTATCAAATATCTATAACTTAAGTTACCAACTTATTCAGTTTTCCATCATTTCTAAAGTAGTTTAAGAGTGGAAACAATTAGTTTACCATAAAGTTGACCAGAAGGGAAACAATACGTCTATCACTATTTAAATGCTAAGGTGGTTTTATGATCAGGAGTTTAGGTGTGGGTATATTCTTATCCTGGTTTACTAACTCTACTTAATGTGATCAATCTGAGTTTCCCAGGTAACAAACAGAGATCAGGGAAAATTAATATGTCAGCTTAAACTCTATAAAACCTCAAACATTTCTTTAAAAAATGTTAATGTTGTGTACTCACTTATCCGTATATTGGTCATAATATTCAAATATGACCAATTTAACTTTACTAATATTACATTTTTATCAAATTATGGTCATATCAATAATGCATAGGCTATTGTTATTATCATTAATATTATTATTATAAATAATAATAATAATAATAATAATAATAATAATAATAATAGTAATAAACTATGTATATAGTTGTCCTACTCATTTTTACTTTTTTAATATTTTCAATTTAATGTCTAACTTTTTATCAGTTGTACCTACTGTTAAAACACGTTCAGGCATCGTTACAGTAACGTTCCTTTGCTGTTGACAGACTGCTGTTTTCGAATCTCTGGAAAAATGGTGAGTTTTTGGTTTTTCCCCACACAAAGTCAAATATTTTTCCAATTCTAAGTCTGCTTATTGCGTCATAGATATACATTTTCCTTTGCACGTGGTTAACTGTAGTAACTTGAGTCAACTAACATCCAAACATTTACTCTGCTATCCTCGGCGGCTAATGCTACCAACATCAGATAGCTTAAGTTTACAAGCTTACGGTGGGAGTAGCCTACTGCTGGTTAAACGTGAGAAGGCTGCAAATATTAGTAAAACTGCTGCTTATTACAATGATTACAGCCTAGTGAGACCTACTTTGAGTGTCCTTGGTCCTCACCAGTGCCCTGTTGATGAATGGCTTTGTGGGTGTTGGGTGATGCTGTCCAGCTGAGGGAAGGAACAGGTTGCTGACTCCTTGACATGTCAGCTCCAACTCTGGCGGAGATAACTGCATTTTTAAATAGCTGTAAAATTCCCGGGTTGGCAGTTCTCAAACTTTTCAAGCAATGCATTGTAGTAGGGCTTTAAACTTTAATAATTGAAGAGTTTTGTATTTTCTTTCCTTCTCCCCTCAGTGGCTGATCTTTAGAGAAGGATGTGTCTTTTGGTCCACGGCGCTGTAATAACAGCTGGTGTCTCTCACAGACTGGATCAAGTACAGTACAGGCTGTGACTCGGGGGCGGAGCTGAGACACAGACCGCATGGTGGGTTCAATGACCAGCTACTGAAATAAAGCTGAGTTTGATATAGACTATTAGGCGTGAGTAGCCTACTGCTACTTTAAACACTGCGTCAGCCCATAGAAGATTGGGGAATCCCTAATTAATAGGATTAGTAAAGGATTTAAATTATCTATTAAAGTATTAAAAAACATACAGCAGTTTTTTTTTGTTCTTTTAGAAAATAAAAATAAAATCATTATTTTATCACAAAATGACCTAAAAGAAAGTGCTAATAATGATATTGTGACTTTGCAAGGCAAACCAAGGGGAAATTCTATCATGAATAATTAAATCTCTACAATGAAGTGACAAACTTCAAGCATAAACAACTGTCAGATTAGACCATATGAAATAAACGGAACCAGTGGACTACAAACCATTTTAGTAAATTGTTGTCACATAGATTATTTAAACCCAGAGCATATATTTTTCCAAAATTGTGATTATTGTGTTTGGTTTCTTCAACCACTTGTGCTGCATATGCTGCATACATTACACTACTATTCTTTACAGTATATTCCATTTACTTTCTGACTGCAATAATATTTTATTATTTTTATTACTACTGTCCATGTTATTTTCACTTTAGCCTATAATATAATGGTGAGAAGAGGAATATATAATCAATTTTTTTGTTAAGTGAGGTGATTATTGGCATCATCATCATCATCAAATTATTATAAATCAGTCAGTAGTTAGACTTTATTTCATTATAAGTCATTAGATCTAAATGTGAGCAAGTGTTCATTATTTAGTTTGTGCCTTTGTCTCGTAAACAGTGATTTCATGTAAGTTTAATGTTGTCACCAGAGAATCTTTTCTACCACTGTGAGATGGTGACACCCCATGGTGAGTTTGTCACATTGATTCACTGACATATCACAGTCTTGTCCTCTAGGTGGCACAATCACACCAGGACCCTCGAGCCAGGTCAGTCTCTATTAACTGTTTTGTTTACTGAGGACACCAGTCATGTGTCTGAGATCCTTCCTCTCTACAGGTGTTCTGTTGTTTTCTGGTGTTTCAGAAACACTGTGTGGCTTTTTAGTCTCTGCTTTGCGATGATCTGCTAGATGATTGATGAGGTGCACCACCAAAATGTCCCTTAAAAGGACTGACTCTCAATCGCTTGGTATTTATCGTCATTTGTTTCAACAGTCTTTGTAATGTTCTCTATGTTTTATTGTGTTTTCTGTTGTTTTGTTTAAAGAAATATGTTGGGTTATTTTTTTCAATTTGATGACCATGTTTTAGTTGTTGCTGTAATTTTTTTTGGCATTGTGTTGTTTTTTCTGTGTTTTAATAATTTCTCCAGAGATCTTTATCTGAAATGTCTGTTTATTGTTGTCTTGCATCTCAGGGCCACCATGGGTCCTTATAAGCTCCTGATGATAATCAATCAACCCCACGCTCATTTCCACAATAATAAATAGTTTCCTGTAATAAATGGTTCCACAGTTTTCCTCATTCATAAAAACTGTGCAATATCATATTTAGTACAGATTCTTGATGATGTGATATAATCTTCATTAACAAATAATCAAGTCCTCAATTGGCTGTGGTTGTCTCGTCTGCATTTTTTAGGCACACCATTTCTCCAAAGGGGTCCATGCTAACCCATGGCCTCTCTGCGCTACGTCTGCCGGTTGTAGCTTCTCTGTTTTCAGGAGAAAATGTTTTCCATTCCTGGGCCAATGAATGCCACCTTTGTCCCTTCATCCTCCATCTTGTGTGAGAAAGCCCCCCCTCGCTGCACTCACCAAGCCTGCACAAACTTAACCTCTTCCCCCTCCACCTCACACAGGAAAAGAAACATACCGGCTCTGGTGCTTTGATTCAAGCTCAGTAATATGCAGGTCTGGATAAAGCCCTGGCTGAGAAGACAGATTTAGTGCATTTTAGGAGAGAAAAAGGGCAATGACTGCTGACATTTGATTGGGGCATTTGTTTGGATTGTTTTGGCATAAACATAACTTTTTGATAATTAATAAAAAATAAGGGATCATAAGAAATATAAGAACTTTAAAAGAGCTGGCCAGTGACATTCACTCCTTGTTCTAAGTAATTTTAGAACAAGGGTGATTGATCATAAGTGATAATCAACTGTAACATATAGGTGTAGTTCTAAACCCCTTTAAAGTGATTGTAAACATGGCTTAGCTTTATTATCAGCCTTTTCTTACCACATCACTAGTTACACCGCCATTATGACAGAATGTATGCATGCTCACTTTTCCAAATCACCAAAAATTGAGAGAACATATTCTCCTCTTGCTACCATACACAGCACTTAAGTTCAAATATTAGCTCTGAGACAAAGTGCATATCACACCTTTAATCAATCCCTTTACAGTTTCAAACCAAAACCTTTAACACTGCCTGTGTGGTAATGAGTTGATATTAAGCAGAAGCATGAAATAAGAATAGCACATTGAGAAACAAATCCTTTTATTAGAGACTGTTAAATACTTGCAGAGATTTAATGCATCATTTAAGTCATCTCTCTTAAAGGAAAGGACGATTATCCCTGTGCCACCCAGGGTGGGCAAATTCCTTTTCTTCTCTATTAATTTCCCAGAGACTGAAGTTACTGTAACCATACTAGATTTTCTCTCTGTGTATGAACTGTGGATAGCAGTTTGGAAAGTGGCTTTCATGACACCCTGCAGTACTTTAAGGGAGGGTCTTTTATCTTAATACTCCTATGCCTATATGTCAGTTGAAACTGTCTTTTTCTTGGTCTTTTTTCCCAGTTCAAGTCTCTTTGTTCCTAATTTACCATCACTTTGACATTAAATATAATTTTGTGTGTTTATTAAGTATTTCTTAGGTCACAATGTAGGAGGAGTTGAAGGCTCAAACATAAGCATGCATTTTTATTCAAAGTAAAAGTTGAACAAGAATCTATATTTCGCCTATGATTTGGCGAAGGAAGGATAAATCTGAAGTATGACTGAGTGCAGTTCTTGAAAGCTCTTACAGACATGTGAGTGCTGTATTTAAACAGAGTAAAACAAATCAAAACTCCTAAATCTGTACCTATGACTGTTGACTCGACACTTCAACCTTTAAACATGTCTGCCTCTGTGGACCTACCTCTAAAACTGCAGCCTGAATTCCTGACTCCAGTTGTCTCCGTGACCCCCGGTAAGTGGTGGAGCTCAGCAAAAAATCTTAACAACCCACAGACCTACCTGTCAGTCTCAGGCACTTTTGCAAGTAACATCGATGCTTGATCCTAACACCTTATGATTCTTTTTTTAATCAAGTAGGAATCAACAGTTGCATTCACAGGAACATTCCAGCATCTTCATCTATATTTTCTACTTTCACAGTAAGCACTACAGCCTCAAGGAGCCGCCTGTGTGCCTATTGAGTTTTATTGCATTTTAGATAAAATCCCAGAAGTTTAAATAATTATGTTTTTTCTTTCTTTTCTCTTTTTCCTAACATAACCATCTATAGCAGTCAGTTTTTATGAAGGACAGGATACATTGTGAAACAGTCTTTCATCTATCAGGCCTGTTCATACTCTCCTCCAGGTGGGTGCAGACTACTCTACCGCTACCGGTTTGTGTTTGCACAGAGGCCTGCATCTACCCCCTCTAATACGGTCACTGTGCCGAAACCTAGACACCCTGTAGACCCCTGGAGCCTCTGTGCACCCGTACAGTAGAGAGATCAGCCCCTCCATCACCACCCTCCTTCCGTCCCTGCCATCTCTTCCCCTTCCCCTACCCTCAAACCAACCCTGCTCCCCCGCCTCCCCTTTTTCATCCTCCGAGCTTCCACACCCTTCCTCACCCACCAACCCCCATCCTCACCATGCAGCTATCCCACTGCCCTGCCATCTCGCAGCATTCCGCGGGCCGTGCACACAGAGGCCTATTGTGTGTGCTGGGAGAAGGCAGTATACAGTCAGAGCACCAGAGAAAAAGGATGTGTGGAGCTGGACTGGACTCCTGCTGTATGTTATCGTAGATTTGTAGCTGCAGTAGCACTGACATTCAGTGACATTACTGTAACATTGTTTTAGAGAGAGCTGTGGTAATGCCACACTATTGAATGCAGCTCTCTAATGTGTTTAGTGGGTAGACATCAGCAGCCCTTATCTGATGCTATAAATAGTGCCACTAATTTCTTTAACTCCTGTAGATGATCAGATTTGGCTCTTGTAGCAAGGCGTAACCACGTCATCTGTCGTGTCTTATCATTTCACCATCTTTCATACATTAGGTGGTTCATAGTTTTGTCTCTCTTTTCCGTAGTGCTGAAGTCTTCATCATTTTCCAAACTGATGCAAACAGCTACAACATAACAGAACATCAGTCACTCTATTGAAATGCACTTTTATCTTCTTTTTGGTGGCACAGCAACAGTGACTAAACCTGAGAGTACTTTAGAATTGCATTGTGTGCTCCTATTTGTGTTAAAAGATGGTGATTATTAATTCAGTTAGTAAATTGTTTCTGTAAATTCTTGAAATGTTTTCATCACTGGATGCATACACAGCCAAAGTGTCAGTGTTAATTTAACACCACAAAGCGTCTATATGCATCCACACTCAACAGTGTTACCTGTTTAACACTGTTGGTATTCTAACACTAGAATAATGCTAAATTGACACCGAAAAGCAGATTACAGTGTTAAATTTTAACAACATGAAGTGTTAGAATAACCAACATTAAGTGTTACATTTTGAAAAGTGTTAAACAGATAACACTGTTGAGTGTGGATGCATGTAGTCACATTGTGGTGTTAAATTAACACTGATGATTTTACAGTGTATGCATTGCCACTGCTTGCTGTCATACTTCATTTAGAAAAACAAAAATCTGTAAAATCCCCCTGGGCTGTACTACCCATTCTTACTATACAATTACTGTAACAATCAGACCTCATTATCACAGGAAATATGAATTTGTCAAAACAAAGTACACAGAAGATGAGATGCATCTTGAAGTGAAGTGATGTGATTTGAGCTGATATCGGGATCTGTTTTCTGTTAACATCTGTCTTATATATAAATCCAATTTACAAACTCAGATCTGGTAGAGGTAAGATGTCAAATCTTTCTTTCCTGTATGTGGAATGACTGGGACTCGCTTGAAGGTCATAACCCTGGAATTACTGTGCCTCTCCTCATGACAAAGACCCCCTTTCAGGCCCACTCACCTGGGCTTATCTACTGTAGACGTAAACGATGAAGATCACACAGACGTTTCATCACACCTCTGGTGTGACGCTTCATCACACCTCATATTACACATATGTTTGATAAACAAACTGCACCTAGACACTGTGATAAAGAAACACCAACATGAAGTTAAACTGCTTTTCAGCCCATTTAGCTCTGTTTCAAGGATAAATTCCAATTCCACATACATGAGGATTGTTCTTTTACATGGATCTCACAAGCTCTTGTTAGATGTCTTTGACCAAACAGACAAGCTTCTCAGAAGGTTTTACTGTAATGGGAAGCAGCCCAAACTGCTTATTGGTTCAGATTGAAAGATTGTCTAAAGTTTGCAGATAAATCCATAATCCAAAAGACTAAAACATAAACCTGCTGAACCAGTTCAGATAAGAATTGCATGAGATTTTAACGTTGGTATCTGGCAGATAAAGCCAAATCAACAAAGTATTTACTTATAGAAAACTTACATCTACTTAATCAAAGCCCATTCAAATCAACATGCAAGTAAAACAATGTTAGAGTCAAACATTAAGTTGGGAACAGTTGAGCTGTATATAAAACTGGATCAGAAAAGTCTGGATTTGGCTTGTAATTAAATCCAACTGTGAGTTTCTAAAACATTGTTTCGCTTAATCAATAAATACTATAATTGTTGTTTGATCTGCTGTCAAGACCGTCAAACTATGTCTGCAGTATTTCAATGATTATCTGTTCTCCGTTTTGGGGGCTTGTCCTAAAGTCAGCTGCTACTTGAACTGATTAAGCAAAAATTGATGCTACTTGGAAAAATGGCACTAAAGCTCAGATTTGGGATTTGGGACACAATGTCAAGTCGTAGAGTCATAGCTTGACCTGTGTTCTACTGTTTGTGGGTGACTTTTTAATCTGAAAGTGAAGGTGCATCTCTTGGCCAGACTAAGCAGGTCAAGAAAGGAAGGAGAAAAAAAACCCTGGGAGTGTAGATGCTGCTAGATTGAGGAGAGGGGGAGGAGGTTCAGGTTTCAGCCTGACAGGGGGTCTGGGGGAAGGACTGGCATTTTGGAATATACGAAGATCCATACAAGGCACAGTGGACATAAAACCGCGGTGCTTGCCCTGACGTGCTGGGTGCAGAGTGCCAGCTGGGGCCCCGCGTTGGATTCCACTTAGTTTTTGGAAGGTTTGACTGCATGGTGGCATAAGTCTCTGGGAACACACTCTTAACACACCACCTGACTGAAAGCCTGGTCTCCGGCATCCCTTCACTTCTTACCCAAGCTCCTGCATGTCTAATATTTAGACATGTTCAGCTTTGTGGACTCAAGGACTGTTCTGCTACTTGTAGCATCCCAGGTTGTTTTACTATCCGTGGTCAGATGTCAGGAAGAAGATGACCGTAAGTTGCACTGCTTTATTTCTTTTTACTAGCAAAAAACCTTTGACAACATTATCAACTCTTCTGTTGCCATTTCAATGTTCTCCAACTGCAGTTTTAAAAGATGATATACTGTCAAATGATTGGATCTGGTAGTCATGGTGATGCTGATTATTTTAATAGTCATTTACAAAGTAACAGTTGTCAGGCAGGCAAATGTCACGATGAGGAAGCCTGTGAATTTCTCTCTGTAGGATGGGCTGTCAAGGTGCATCTCTATGGGATGGAGGACCAGGTTTGTCCTCACCTGAGGACAGCCTCTCCTGCTGTATTTGATCACATTGCTGTCACATTCTAGGTTTTTTGTTTACTTTAACCAGAAGTGTAGTTCATACCCCTTTTTCAACCACTTCATCCAATTCATCATATAGCAGACATGTTTATTCACTATAGAAACATGAGAAGTGTTACATTGTTTTTGTAGGACCTAAAAATAAACCTCACTCAGGGTTTGACTGGTGCAGACTCAGGGTTTTCATGATGTGAAGTGATGGGGTCAGACAGTGTTTAACCCCAAACTGGAAAAGTCAAAGACTATAGGGAGGAGAGTAGAACCAATGATAGTCTTACAGTTTTTCTTTGCAAGATGAACTAAAGTTTGACTGTTTCTGCGACTTGCGTTAAGCATCTTAATAATTCAAAAGTTTAGACACAACTGAAGGTTTTATTTCCAAGAAGCCAAACTGATCTTGTGACAAGAATTCTACAAGTTATAACTTTAACAAGTAAGCGTTACAAAATGAACAAATTAATAACAGCAGTTAAGAAGTCCAACCTGTAATGGTATACATTTAACAAATCGCCCATTCTTACTTCCTTGATGTGTTTGCACTGGCGCTTAACACAACTATGGGATCCAGATGGAGAAATTTAGAAGGGCCCTCTGTTTACATACAGCAGCAGCTTGTCAATTGGGCACAGTATCCCTATAAGAGAGGTTCATTCATACGAGCAGCAGAGCAGGCCTGCAGGTTAAGTACACTCAGCCTGTGTTGTGAAATACCTCAGCTCAGCCTTCAAACACAACCGTTAACTGTAGTTTGTTTTCGCATTATATTTTGTGCTCCTGTAAAACTTTCTTTTGATAATTTCAGACTTTTTTTATTCTCCTGCCTCATGAATTCAATTTGGAATGAGGGAATCATAGATATGCCTCCCAGCTACTGATTTGTAACATGTAAATTGTATTTTCAAACCAGCACCTTTCTATTAGCAAAGGAACAAGACTCCTAATTCTATATTTCATGTATTATCATGTCAATGTAAAGACTTTCTGAAACACTTTAACAGCTTTGTATTGCTTATTTGATGCAAGATAACTTCTTTTTGCTTCTTTCTTCTATGTTCCTCCTCTGTATTCATGAACTCCTCTTTCTCTTCTGTTACTCCTCCCATTTCCTCACCTTTTCCCCTTGACCCTTCATACCCCCCGTGTCTTAATCCAACATCTGCCCTACCAACTCATCAATATGTTTAAATCCCCTTACCCTCCCCTGTCTCATTCTCTCTTGAACCAACCTTACTCTTCGCTCATTGCTTCTGTCCCTCCCCCTGTCTGTCTACCACACGCCCCCTGCTGGCCACCATAGAAGAGGCAGGTGGCTGCATCCAGGACGGCCAGCAGTATAATGATAAGGATGTGTGGAAGCCAGAGCCATGCCGTATCTGTGTGTGTGACAGCGGAGCGGTTCTGTGTGATGAGATAATCTGCGAGGAGATCAAAGAATGTGCCAACCCTATCATCCCATCTGGAGAGTGCTGTCCCATCTGCCCCGCTGATGCCAGTAGCCCCATTGGTTGTAATTTATTTATTCACACACCTATAAATAAATTACTCTTCACACTTGCATTTATGTCCCCCCTTGGCTGAAACTTTTGAATAGGGAACTGTTACCTGATCCAAATAATAAGTCTGATCAGACTGAGAGATGTTACTGATAACAGTTTGGATGCAAATTTAATAACTTTGACTCCTTTAATTACATAGTGTTGATTTTGTCTTTGTTATTGGATGTTCCCTATTCCAAAGTGACCCTTTACATGTTGTTTATGGAGACTAGACATGAGACATCATCAGGTTTGCAACACTCTCAATGAAAGAGTAGGATTCAGATCCTGGGATGTATTGGCTAGTCTTCCTTCTTCTAAACCAGCTGACACACTTCTGCTCAGTTTTAACACAACGCTGCTAAGACACAACTCAATGATTAATGTGGCCCATTTGGAGGCTCCCTACAAAGCTGCAGTGTTTTTCCTCAAAGTCTCCAAAAATAGGACTATACGGAGAAGCCTGCCAAAGTTTTAGATTTTAATATCGGATATCCTGTGGTGTAGCAATTAAAGTTTGACTTTTTTTCAAGAAAACAGACACTAAGTTGTTGAGAATGATCTGTTTAAGTAGAAGTTGAGATCTTTGCAATGGGTCTCTCTCAACATATTTAAATCAGTTTATCTGTTTGCACAACTAAACAAATCCACAGGAAATCAGCAACTGAAGAAAAACAAATTGTGCAGATGAGATTATAAAACCCCCAGAGGTTCATAAACTTTACCATTTTATATATTAAAAAAGGAGGCAAAGTAAAAAAGTTACTTATATTTTGGTTGCACAAATATCTTCACATATCTTAACATTTGTTAGCAATGTAAGATAATGAAATATGAATTGCAGCAGTGATGCTTTTAAAGGAATAAAATCATCAATACTAACTTTCATCTTTAGCATTGATCATCAGATCTAAATCTTCATCTTTCAGCACACGCTTGCTTCTGCTTCTCTTGCATCATTAATATAATCTGGATGGGTTCTTTACCTTTGGGTTTGGTGAGTGGTGTTTGATCTCTGTAGCATCCTTACATTTGCTTGCAGGTCTCCTTTTCTCAGAATCATGACGTAGATTTGAAATAAACCATGTGTCTGAAATGTTTTATTTAAAGTTTCCCTGTTAATCCTGTTTTTTTCCTTTTCCCTCATCAATCCATCTGCAACATCAGAGACATTTGGTGCTAAGGTGAGGCAGTGGGTAATGGGAAAATAATCATATTCATGCACAGAAAAAAAACAAGCAAAAAACCCCCCCAAAAAAAACAAATCTTTTCTATTCATTAGAGCACGACAGTTTATGATAAATAACTCATCTGCATTCTTTCATTTATCAATTAGGGCCAGAAAGGAGAACCAGGAGAAATTGCAGATGTAAGTATGGGCCCTCTTTTGAGAATCAGTTGTGATGTGACCAAACAAACCTTTATGATTCTATTGCTTTCATTTGCAATGATTCATTATATATAAATATGCAACTCTCTTACTGTTAATGCTTACTATGTAAACCTACACAAAGGCCACATTTTCAAGACATTTGTTAGATTTCATTACATTTTTCAACATTTCTTGTTCAAAACTTCATTTAGCCACTTCTCTGAAGTTACTACAATCTTCCCTTAAGCAACACAGTCATTTCTCAATGAGAAGAGACTGAGCACAATGTTTCGGACTCTCTATTAAATGAGAAAAAACCCTGCATTCCTGGGACATAATGAACCCAATCAAATCCCCTTAGATCTTCTCAGCAACTTTGCTGCAAGTTCGTGTCAGGTGAAAAAAGTCAGCCAAATCACAGGTTGAGAGGAGGTGATTTTATAAAAAAAAAAAACACGTCTTGTCAAACTAAATTCTCTTCAGATTTGGTTTTGAGTTTGTTGTTCACCCCCAGCAAATTTGGAATGTAGTCATGCACAAAAGCTGCAAAAGGAGTCAGTGTGAAAAATGGTGGTAAAAATTCATTTGTACAATTGCTGTAGAAATCTAAATTTGTTTAATCTTTGTGCAGGTTGTAGGACCTAGAGGACCAGCAGGCCCTATGGTAAATATTTCAATATCTTTTTTAAATGTTATTTAGATTATCAAAGCATAAGTGAAAGTTGACATAATAACTTTTCAAATTCAAAATGTGATAAAATTGTTTCAGCACTACATGAGTTTTGCTCAGAGGATTTTAGGTCATACGTCGAATGTTGCTGAGACAATGGTTTGTTTTTGCAGGGCCCCTCAGGTGAGCAGGGACCACGTGGAGAAGCTGGCGCAAAGGGTGATAAAGTGAGTGACGACACACCAAGTCATAATGAAAAATCTATTCTCTCTAAGCATTACATAGAAAAAATAATCTGGGTCAGACAGCAGCAGGTCTGATCATTAACAGGACTGAATTGATAGTATTCTGTGTAATATGTTTTCCCATCTTATTAATGTTGAGGCAAGTAGCATTAAATAAACAGTAAAAATGACTAAACAGGAAGCAACAATAATCAGAGAATTACCATCATGCAGCTTTGTTGTTATATTGCAGAGGCAAGCGAAGCAGTGCAACATATAGTAAGAAATGTGGAGTTAACTCGGAGTGCTAGTTAATTAATAAAGCCATTAACAATAGTTGGATGGGATCATACAGATTGTGGTTTTGTCTTGTGTTTTTTTCTGCCATCTATTACCTGATATCTTCTTTGATACATCCAGTGTGTTGTAGAAAACAACCTTCTCTTTTTTTCTCAGGGAAATACTGGACCACGTGGAAGAGATGGTGAACCTGGCATCCCTGGAAACCCTGGACCTGCTGGCCCACCTGGACCACCTGGACCACCAGGGCTTGGAGGGGTATGTCTAAAGACACAGATCGATCTCCCTCAAATTACTTCAGATGGCCCAGTGTTACTACCCTCACATGCATCACAGTGCAGTGATAAAAGGTTTATTATAAAAAAGAATTACAATAACTGCACCTTCACCACTTCTTTGTTCTTTTGGCTAAATTAAAGAAGAATGAAAATAGTGGTCTTGTTTTTTCTTAAAATACACCTGGGCTCTACTTAACTTGATCCAACTGCCCAAAATTGTGTCATCCATGAAACAAGATATCAGCAGGGAGCAGGTGCAGATTTTTCCAGGTGCATCTTCTGTCATGCTAATGAAGAAACATTCAAAACTGTATCCTTGGCTCATGTCACACTGGGAGTTGAACCTTGTAAACTAACTTGTTCTTTGTTTTTGTTTTTTTGTGTTTTCACAGAACTTTGCTGCTCAGATGGCTGGAGGTTTTGATGAGAAGGCAGGAGGTGCTCAGATGGGTGTGATGCAGGGACCAATGGTAAGAAGAAACATCTTACAGGACAGGCTATCTGTTGGTTTTCTTTTGTCACAATAAAAACAATTCATCTGCTGCCAAGACAAATAAGAATAGTGTTGACATTCAACACAACAATGCTGAAAATAAGCTGTTAAAATCAAGTTCTGCTTCACAAAGTTGGAGGCAGTGCTGCCACCTTGTGGCTCAGTAATTTCACTCCAACACAGAGATTTAATCCTTTTTTGTCATGTTGGCTGAGTTGTTCTCTGAATAATAGCATAAAGACTATGTTTGCCTTTGAAATGTATAAAAAAATGCTTATTACTGGCCATTTCAAGCCACCTAAAGGATTATTATTCAAATTCCTTACAGCAGATTTTGAAAATACTTGAAACCCTGGGGATATTTTTATGTTTTTCAGTTTCACATGAAACAATTGTTAAAGCTTTTTCCCACTCTGTATAGCCCTGAATGATCCACATTTTAATCAGTTCATCTATTGATAATGAATTCATTTTCCACAAAATGCAGGAAAAAAATTATCCAAAGTTAACAATGCCTGTATGTCTTGTGTCATTGCAGGGTCCTATGGGTCCCCGTGGTCCTCCTGGACCTTCCGGAGCTCCTGTAAGTACA
>JAPMNP010637920.1:0-11806 GCA_029874935.1 Atherina boyeri
GTAGGTTCTCCTATATATTTTTATCATAAATGCTTTAAATCAATATAAAACAATCTGTCAATTGCTGGATCAAAGTTATGTAGCAATTGCCGTGGTTTTTCCAATTAATCTGATGGGTATAACTTGTTAAACGCCTTCATACTGTCAACGGATAGGCAAGTTTGTCGTCCAATCAAACACCTCCTTTCTAATTACTGTCTATCCAATTAACGTGGTCAGAAGGAGGGTCTTTGTCAGAGGCAGAAATGTCCCTGTAAGGTGCTTTGAGACGTTTCCCACAAACATGGACACAGGTATGGCTGTTATCCCTGTCAGTATTATGTTTTATAATGTATAGGTGAATTTTAAAGACACATTGGACACTTTTTGATGTTGTCTGTCAGGCTGGATTTAAGCAGAAAACACGAGAAGAATTCCCTCGTCTACGGAGTTCTGGGCTTGAAATGCAAAATGTGTGGTAAGTGTTTGCGTCTTTCTTATCTTTGACCAAATTGTGTTCTCAACCCTACTATCACTCCTTAAATATAGGCCAAGATATCCTAGCCAAGAATGTTTTGCTGCTGAGTGCATTTTAGACTCCAAACTAACGAACATATCCTGGTTTTCGTTAATAAGCGCAGGGTTTTAACGGTGCGTTTTGGCGCTACCGCAGCTTTTGACGCTGTTTTGTGTCGCTGTCCAAGGTGCTAAAACACAATGAGTGACTTTGGGAAACCCCAAAGTGACGACATGTGGACAGGGGTTAACTTTAGTGACACGTTACCATGGAGACGTCATGTGACGTCCTGACTCAAGTGGGTCAGGTCTGCCTTAAATAAGCAAGTTAAGTCCTATTTCTAACCTCACCTGCTGCACTTCTGACCGAGAGTCGTGGGTTGTGGCTTAATTTGTACACCAACAACTGTTGATTTTTCTCTGAGACTCAGACAGGTGAGAGAGATGCAACATGGGCAGGAATTGGCCAAAGAGTGACTCCAGGAAGCCAAAGAGTCAGTTATCATGTCACAAAGCATCCTGCATGAGTGAGTTGTATTTATCTGCTGTCAATAAACTAAAAACACACATTATCATTCCACACACATGTGTTTTAAGATGTAGTGGTGATCTGATTTTGATGATCATCTGCTTTCTGCTGTACACTGCTGCAGACCCCTCCACCTGGAGCTGACCCCCCGGTGGAGTGTGTGTGAAACGAGAACTCACCAGCCTCCATGGCTCACTCGTCTGGCCCATCCCGCAGCGAGAAGACCCCTGGGACCCATGGGTCACACACTGCTACACGCAACCTCCTGCGAAAGAAGGAGCAGCGTCGCCGTGGAATCCGATCCTCCTCGCCCATGGGCCGGGTCATCCTCATTAACTCTCCCGTGGATGGTAAGGAGCAGTTGGGCCGACTGCCTCTGCAGTGCAAATTACTTTCTGCTGTAGATTATACACTGCCTTGAAGAATTTGCATGTTCTACTCTGGCTTCCTCACACAGTCCACAAACCTGCATGTTATGTTATTGTGAGTGGCAGCTGAGGATCTGCAAGTTCAGCTACAGCACTAAAATCTTGATAAATATTGTCTGACAGACTAAACTCAGGGGTAAAAAGTGTTCTACATGTGCCGTTGGCACTGCCTCCAAAAGGTCGGGTCCAATAGACTCTAATCCAAAAAGGTCATGAGCAATTGGCTCATGGTCCTTTCGAAAGTAGTTCCATTATAGATTATATATTAACTTTCAAAGTTTCACAATCTCTCCCAGTTTTATTTATATAGCACATTTACAACAACCCCAGTTGCCCAGTCAAATACTAACAACTATACAAACAACCAACATCCAATAAAAATGTATACAGTGAAAATAGAAAAAAATGAGTAACAAGAGTTTAAACTGGATCATGAAACTGACAGGAAGCCAGTGAATGGAAGTGTGCACAGGGATGATGTAATCNAACCTTTTAAGAACCGACTCTGAACCATAGTATAGGGAGATGCAGCAGTCCAACCTGGACAATAAACATCTGCCCACCAAGCATATCCACTGATCCAGTTTGAAATCAATAATCACTCCAAGATTTTTTGCGTGGGGTATCGTATACTGTAAGAGAAGACTGAGGATGCTATTACTGTTAAGCTCCACCCTTTTAAACTTTTATATCACTTCTGTCCCCAAAATTTGAAAAAAAGATGGGTTCAGCTGATTGCTGAACTGGATGTTTCAAAATTTGACAAACTAGATGAATGATGTCATGATGTTATGTCCACTTCTTTTAAAGTCCAAATGTTCTCCTCAAAATGGTGCAGTTAGTCTGCTCGTAATCACTCAGCAGGGCTTAGATATATCTTAATTCTCCATGCTTTTTCGTGGGCAGCAGTAAACATTGTGTTTAAGGTTTTCTATCTCTATATTGATTAAATGTTATTCCTACAACCTAAAATCAATCTTTCCCTAAAATGGCCTTATGATCTCTACTTAATTCATGTCATTTGTCCTCAGGTGGTGGTCAGCAATATGATGTAGATAATGTTAAGAGTTGGAGAAGTCCATTAAAATGAATGATAGTTTTTTCTCACTGTAACACGATCTATGTGCTATTTTCAGGGGGAGATGACAGTGAAGACCTACATACGATCACCGTGGATAAGAGTGTGGATGGCAAGCTCGGCTTCAGTGTGCGTGGAGGCTCAGAACATGGCCTCAGCATCTTTGTCAGTAAGGTGGAGGACAACAGCACCGCAGGTATGTAGTGCCCTTTTTCAAATGTGACCACGGTGGAGAATAGGAGCCTTTTTGTTTGCTGCTATCGGTTTATGATTTTTGCTTGTTATGCTTTTGTTTGTGCGTTTGTTTGCAGAGGAGGCGGGGCTGCTTGTAGGAGATAAACTAGTGGAGGTAAACGGCATCAGCCTGGAGAGCATCACCATGAGCAGCGCTGTAAAGGTCCTGACGGGCAACAACAGGCTGAGGATGGTGGTGAGGCGGGTTGGTAAAGTTCCCGGCATCCGATATTCCAAAGAGAAAACTACATGGTGACTGTTGATGATTTAACCATTCCTCTCATTATTGTCCCCTCTGCTTTTTGAAATAATAATCAGTCGGGTATGATGTAAACTTTTCAGGGTGGATCTGATACACAGGCGTATGGTGGTGGAGGAAAGTGGACGGACACCTTCAGAGACCAGCTCAGGCAGTGCCCTGCAGAGGATTGTCCACCTTTACACCACCTCTGACGACTACTGTCTGGGCTTTAATATCCGAGGCGGAAAGGAGTTTGGTCTGGGCATATATGTCTCCAAGTAGGTACAATGTCCTGGCAAGGAAGCTCGTTAACAACATGAACACTGAATTACAAAAAAAGAAACAAACACCTTTATAATCTCTCTTTATAATGTTAACATATACAATACTGTATGTACAACAGTGTGTTTATTGGTTTTCTTGCCCAACATTCTTTAAGCATTTAGTCTCTTAAAGACAAAGCAAGACATTAATTTTAGTCAAATAATTAGGATATTTCTTAATTTATTAATAGTCTTTCGCATAAAATGTACAAAAGTGATGAAAATGCACCAAAATTCACCAAAAGACTGCTCTCATCAGGCTTTTTGGGATTTATCTCTAATGTGGAGGCATCTTATTAAAGTATTTTCAATAGTCAACTGTATGTATTGGCAGGCAACATGTTCAACATATTCGTCTCTTTCTCATAGTTGCACCTATGACCACAGCACTTTTTTTTTACTGTAAACAGCTTATAACTAAACAAAACTTTTTTCTTTTTTTTAACTAATATAGTTAGATTATGAGATGTCAAAGGGTAAATTTACATCCCACAGTAGAGTACAACTACAGTATAATTTATACAAACAGAACATATCTGTAATGATCTACTCAGTACATGTGTTAACAATAATGATAATAATAATAATAATAATGGATTAGATTTATGTTGTGCTTTTAAAGGCACCCAAAGCGCTTTACATTGAATCTGTTATTAATGAAATCACTGTGTTGAGCTTATCAGGGAAGGAAAGTTTATTGTTTATTTTAGTATTTAGTGTTTGCAGTAGCACCTAGAGAGATCCTGCTTTGTTTATCCAACACCTTACAATTTAAATAGACACAATAGATACATTATAATAAAATGGAGACAACAATTTGCTCATATTTTCCTCACATTTGCTGAATCGGCTCATGGGTGTTTGGTTTTGTAGCTTTAAAAAAGTCACAAAACATTTTGTTGATTGAGCTCTCTGTTTTTTTTGTCTTAGATTGGATCCAGGAGGCCTGGCTGAGCAAAACGGAATTAAGATGGGGGACCAGATCCTGGCCGCCAACGGAGTGAGCTTTGAGGACATCAGCCACAGCAGCGCTGTGGAGGTGCTGAAGAGCCACACACACATCATGCTGACCATCAAAGTGAGACCTTTTAACTGAATATATGTATAAATGTATATTCGTTTGTTTTGATAATCTTAATTTAAAGAATAAAGTCTCAAGCAGTGAAAATAAGTAAATAGCACCATATTCTAAAAACATTAAGTGTTCACAGTATTTCCAGCTTTTCACAAATTATTTCATGTTTGCACATTTCACTGCTTAGTGCCTTTCAGTTTTGTAAAGAGATATCCTCCAAGTTGTTGACACAAACTCAACTCTGAGACATAAAACTAGTCTGGTAGGAAAGAAATAAAGAAATCCAGATGTGATGTTAGATGTGTGTCATGGACAATATGTTAACAAGAAGAGCAGCCTTCATTTAATCGCACATTGTTCAAGGAAGAAGCAAAGCTGTCTGAGTTGAATGTGGGGATGTTTGCTGTTGAATATGGCATTAAGGACGAGCTGAAGAGGCCGTATCACATTCCACACAGACTCTTTGTTATTAGAAAGCATGTTGGCTCTTTCATTACCGCCTCAGCTAAATGACCTGCCGTGTATTCACTTCCTGACCTGCAGCCTGCCTTTCATTTTCGATCCTCTCAAACATGAGGACAAACACGCGGATGCGTTGCTACACGGCTATGTAACGGCGGTTTCTGTGGTAAAGCCGACAGCTGGTGTGCAGTCGTAATATTCCTCGCTCACTTTACTTGTTGCAGCTTGGGTTTCGCGCTGTGAAAAATAGCCAGGTCGTGTGCATTATTCACCAGGCAGCCAGGATCAGGTGCTGATCGAAGCATACAGTTTGTGTTTTGTTTATTTTGTTTTGAGATCTTTTGCTTTGGAAACTGAAACACATCCTGGAGGTTGAAAGCATCCCAAATATCAAAAGTTATTAGAAAGTCAGGGAGGGAAATGGTGATAAGGAGTATGTTTTTGGGTCTTGGTGTGCTTCTAGGGTTGATCTTTATCAAATGTAGGGATCCCATGAAAGTTTCAGGGTCTCTACTGTATCTCATTTCCATATCTGTGGCCATATCTTCACAGGAAGCAGGACGATACCCTGCCTATAAGGAGATGGTGGCAGAATACAGGTGGCTTAATAAATGTACGCCTTTTTTTCCCTAAAATGTCAACACCATTTTGTCTGTCAGTAAGTAAGATCACAGAATAATAAAGTAAATGTTCTGATTAATAAGAGATAGGTGATCTTTTATATTCCTCGTCAGTGGCCAATGGTACTCAGAAAACTTCCTCCCGGGGTTCAGACTCCAACTCTTCAGCCTCCTCACTCTCATCTGGGACTCCGGTCAGCTCTCTGAGCGGTCTGTCACAGGTCATGTTCCCACCCAGCCTGCCTTTTGGTTCAGACATGGTGGACGTGTGCATTTCCACCGAGGACCAGATGTCAGAGTCAGCTTCTTTATTTATCAATATTAATCTTATAAAGACATAAATACTGAACATTATTTTCTATTTTTGGCTTTAAAATGGCTCAAATTAGTTTACAGACAGATTAAAAAGTCCAGATTGAAGTTTCAGGCTTCTTCTGTCCAGGTCTGAGTCAGAGCGAACTGAATCTGCCATCCAGACAGACTTTCCTTCTCAGAGGACGCCTGCCGACACCACTCGCAGTCTGGGACCAACCACTTTGCTCAAAGACACATTGATCCGGGAAGAGGAGGGCAGGGGGAGGAAGGAGTCGCCCAAGACAGCTGTGCTCATGGCGCTCAGCAGACCAAGCCGACCCATCAGCAGGTCGCAGAGCCAAGTCACTGTAGCAGGTGAGCCTGCACGAAGTCTTGGGAAAGTTTATACAAAGGTCATTGAACACTTCAGTTACCTTCTGTTGCTGCACCGTTACAGAAATCAAGCAGAAGAAGGAGAAGAAGCAGAAAGGGAAAGACCCAGAAGAGAAGAGCACCCTGCAACGCTCAAAGACGTTCGTTAACTTGCTCTTCAAGGGAGGGCGCAGGAGAAACACCACCAGAGGGCGCTCCAAGTCCCCGTTCACAGACAAAGCCCGCAGAGGTACAGTAGCTGCATTTTTCATTATTTCATTCATGTTTACTGCCAGCAACTTAATACCCTCAACAATAAGATCACACAAGACTTTAGTCTGACCATGTTAAAGCATAAAGGGGCATTATTTCTATATTTTCACACAATCAGTGTTTTGACGTTTTTATTCCTAACATTAAATCTTCAAAAAGTGGCAACATGTGTTGGTTGATGTTAAAAGATGGCTCAGCAAGTTCTAAAGATTGCTGCACAGTGTTAAGTACAGTAGATGAACAGGATTAGGTTGTAGATTTTGTTCTATGAGACAGAAGCAGGAACAGGATGCTGTACGCTCATTTGCCATTTTATCAGGTACATTAAGCTAGGACCAGGTTGGACTCCCTTTTGCCTTCAGAACTGCCTTAATTCTTGGGACATGGACATGGTCAGAAGCAATACTTTGGTAGGTTGTGGCATTTAAACGGTGCTCAGTTGGTGCTAAGGGAACCAAAGTGTCACAAAAAAATAACCCCCACACCATTACACCACCAGCAGCCTAAACTGTTGATACAAGGCAGGATGGATCCGTGTTTTCATGTTGTTTACACCACCTCCTGACTTAAAACAGTTCTGTTCCTAAAATGGAGACTCATCAAACCAGATGACCCTTTTCCAGTATACAACTGTTCAATTTTGGTGAGTCTGCAGAAATTGTTGGCTCAGTTTCCTGTTCTTAGCTGACAGGAGTGGCACCCGGTGTGGTCTTCTGCTGCTGCAGCCCATCAGCTTCAAGGTTGGAGATGTTGTGTGTTCAGAGATGCTATTCTGCGTACTCTGGTTGGAACCAGTGTTTATTTGAGTTCCTGTTGCCTTTCGATCATCTTCAACCATTCTGCCCATTCTCCTCTGACCTCTTACATTAACAAGTCATTTTGGTCCAGACAACTACTGCTCACTTAACATTTCCTCTTTTTCAGACCATTCTCTGGAAACCCATGAAATTGTTTTGTGTGAAAATCCCAGTAGATCAGCTTTTTGTAAATACTCAGACCAACAACCATACCACATTCAGAGTAGGGATGGCTGCTGAATTCTGTACTTTTATTGGTACTTACCGAATTCCATTGGTACTACTGTGTACCGATTCAGGTCAAATCAAACGGTACCATGTTTCGGTACCTAAGTGCATCCTTTTGGCTGTGGGGGAGTTGAAGAGTCAGCTATTTCTAATTGTTCTATATAGCATAGCACACAAAAGAGCGTAATGATGTAAGCAGCCACGGCTCAGTCAAAACAAGCATGGCTGATCCAAAGCGCTCTAATGTCCAGCTCCACTTCTCTTAAAGTGATTCAGATCAAGATAGCTGCAATATTTGCAGTGCAAAATGCAAGGCAAGTGGCGGTAATACTTCTAGTCTAAGGAAGCACCTGATTAAACACAAGATTCTTCTGAAAGCTGAGGATAACACAATTTTCAGCTGCCTCCGTTCCTGACATGTCATCTGCAGCCAGCAGAGAAGAGGGAGAAGGAGATTACTTGTATTAGGCCTACTCCCATTTGTAAAATAAAATACTATGATTTATTTTTTACTCCATCCTCTTGCTCATTTATTTTAAAATTATTTGTCTTCCATGGACCCCATCACACTTTTTTTTTCCAAAGTGGAAAGGAATAGGCGTATGATGAGCCGCATTTTAATTTGTGCATTATGAAGTAAAATCTCAGCTCAGTTGTAGTTAACCATGTTAGTAAAACAGGGTTAGTGTTATTAGAATGGGAATAGTTGGATGTTGCTTTTATATATTGGTTAAAAGTTACATGTTGAGAATGAGAAATAAATCTGTTATTCCCATAGAAACCCACGCGAAAGTACCAAAAATTGGTACCATTGGGTACCGATACTGATTCCTAGGTATCAGGAGTCGGTACCATGTCGGTTTAAATGTGAACGGTACCCATCTTTAGTTCAGAGTCACTTAAATCCCCTTTTATCCTAATTCTAATGCCCAGTGAACTTCAGAGATTCATTTTGACCATGTCAACATACCTATATATTTTGAGTTGCTGCCATGTTATTGTTTGACTTAGCTATTTGTGCTAACAAGCAATTGAATTGGTGTACTGAAAAAAGTGGCCAGTGAGAGTATGTCACATGGCCTTAGTGTATGTTGAAAGATCCTGATGTTATTTTTTTTCTGTGATGAAGGCCAGATTAGATTTAGTAATATCAATCTTAGATTCAGAGGTATATCAATGAAAGCCAGCACTGACTAATGTGTAATGCTTTCAGAGTTCAACGCCATTCCAAATTCAGAGATGCTTGGAGTGGTGGAGGACATGGCTCGCAGGCTGCTGAATGAGGAGGAGGTGACTGATGTGATGAACACATGCCGAAGGGTAGGAATTTTTGTCCACTGTTCAAGATAGACAGTCTTTTTTTCTATATGCGGTCATGTTAAAAATGTATCCGTAACGTCATTCACATTTTATTTCTAAATTCAAGGAGTGAATAAAGCCATCACGAAAATACTTCTCTGTTTTGGTATACTCAGTACATAGCAGAGCAATCAGTGGAGAACTTGATACGTAACGTGTTGGTTGTGCTGGATCGCCCGGAAAAGCTGCTGCTGCTGAGGGAAATCAGGTAAGGAAGAAAGAGAAAACAGAAACCATGTCTGTTCTTGTTGATATTCACAATGGTAAACATAAGAAAACACAGTTTTATGCAGGTCACATTTGCTTGAATTTGCTTCCATAATTTACACATGAAGATTTTCTTTATGTTATCACATTAATCCAGTCAGATAAATAATTATGTTACAAATCACTGCCAGCAGGGCATTTAGGATTTTTCAGGATTATTATCTTGAAGCCAAAATGTTCCACAGTGAGAAGCCAAAGAGTAATTAAAAATGTTTGGAGCTGTAACACAGTAACAACAGTGACCCAGTGTTATTTTTCCTGTTCTGTTTCTCAGAATGCTGCTTCCACCATCCCATCTGAATGTGTTCAATAACATGGTGAGCCCTGTTGAAGTTGAAGCCTACGACATCCTCAAGTATCGCTCAGGTGTGTGATAATTATTCAAATAAGCGATCTTAGCAAGTGTCAATCACCATTAACATGAGATCTTTTGAGAGGTAGAAAACATAGAAGCTCTGAGTATTTCTGTAAAATAGGATCATTCTTTTCTGTGTATTAAAAACTTTTACCATTTCCATCTTCGAAGTTCGAACTCCTCCTCTTCGCTCTCCGGCCTCAGGTCGAGCACCCAAGCGGCGCCTCATCACTCCAATTCCAGGTTTGCACCTCCATCGTAACATCTTCTCGTTTTGTTGTAATAAATGTGTTGCTCCATGACACATTTTAAGTTTACTTTATCTAAATGTTGCAATTTTTCACTCTTTAAATTGTTGTTTTTTATCATAAGAAATTAATCAAATGATGTTTTCTGCAATTTTTTGTTAATCTTGCAGATCATAATTATATGTTCTAAAGAATGTGAATTTTCCTTTTTTTTAAAAAAAAAAAATCAAATATATAATTACATTCTAGTTTTTTATTTTATATAAAGTGGGATAGAAAAGTATTTTGCAGCCACCGATTCTGCAAGTTGTCCTACTTAAAAAGATGAAAGAAGTCTGTAATGTTCATCATAGGTACACTTTAACTGTGAGAGACAGAATGTAAAAAATATTCCAGGAAATTGCATTGTATGATTTTTAAAGAATTTGTTTAATGGTGCAAAAAAAGTATTTAGTAAGAACTTCATCTTTAAGAACAAGTATTCTATCCTCCACTCGTTACCTGTATTAGTGGCACCTTTTTGAACTCGTTATCTGTATAAAAGACACCTGTCCATACTGTACCCTTAAACAGCCAGACTGTAACCTCTCCGCTATGGCCAAGACCAAAGAGCTGTCTAAAGACACCGGGGACAAGACTGGGATGAGTCAGTCTACAATAAGCAAGCAGCTTGGTGAGAAGAGATCAACTGTTGGAGCAGTTATTAGAAAATGGAGTAATACAAAATTACTGACAATTTCCCTCAACCTGGGGCTTCATTCAAGATCTCACCTCTGGTATAAATGATCCTGAGAACGGTGAGGAAACAGCCCAGAACTACACAGGGGATATGGACAATGACCTGAAGAGAGCTTGGACCACAGTCACAAAGGTTACTATTAGTAACCCACTATGTGGTCATAGATTAAAATCCTGCAGGGCTCGAAAGGTCCCTCTGCTCCAGCCAGCACATGTCCAGGTCCGTCTACGTTTGCCAGAGACCATCTGGATGACAGAGGATGATTGGGAGAATCTTGTGTGGTCACACGATACCAAAATGGAACTCTTTGGTATAAACGCCACGCTGTGTTTGGAGGGGGAAGAATACTTAGTTGCATCCCAAGAACACAATACCCACTGTGAAGCATGGGAGTGGAAACATTTTGCTTTTCTGCAAAGTGGACAGGACGACTGATCCGTGTTGAGGAAAAGAAAAAAATGGGGCCATGTATCATGAGGTTTGGGGCAAAAACTCCTTCCATCAGTTAGAGCATTGAGGATGAAACGTGGCTGGATCTTCCAGCATGACAATGATCCCAAACACATCACCCGGACNATTGATCAGGTACTTATTTTCTGTACCGTTACACAAATAAATCTTTAAAAATCATACAATGTGATTTCATGGAAGAACATTACAGACCTCATCTTTTTAAGTGGGACAACTTGCAGAATCGGTGGCTGTAAAATACTTTTTTGCCTCACTGTACAATTTTTCTTTTAAAGAATAAGAATTAAGTGGCCTTGTGTAGGCCCATTTTTGCTAAGATAAGTGACAAATACATAGAAATAATAATACATAAAATGATCTATGGATTTCAAAACTGTATATAATGTATATAAAAATGTTATAATATAGATATTTTATTATCACTACATATTTATATATTTTACATATATACATATATGATTTAAATAGAATATTTTATGTATATAAGATGTATATAAGAATAGTTTGAAAATTATGAAATATTTTAAAATAGAATAATATTTTGAAAACACAAATACATCAAATTTGATTTTTCAAGTAAAGTCACATTTGTGAGATAAAAACAATTAATTTGATATGTAACAGTTTCTGCCTTTTTCTTTCATTGATGATTGAGCCAGACTTCCATTTTTCCCAGTCTGTATGAAGTCTCTCCATTGCCTGAATTAAAAATGCAAACATATGACCAAGCTGTTGTTACTTCACTCTTACTCCAGATTACAGAGGAGGCTTTGAGCTCCACAGCGCTGAGGAGGTGGAGAAGGAGAGCCATCTCCTGGAGGAGCTGGAGAAGCTCAGCCTGACCGGTCCACGGGAATCCAGGGAGAGACCTCAGACTTCCAGGTCCTTCACACCCCTGCTGGACATACCGGTAGACGG
>JAPMNP010637995.1:0-11485 GCA_029874935.1 Atherina boyeri
TTTGTTCATCTCCTATGGGAGAAAACAATGAATGTATGCTTTAAAGAGCCATGACAGATGCTGCCATGAGAGACTACCAGGACACGGTTGCATTTCTGCAAGTTATCTCTCATCAGTCCTGGTACAGACACCTGCTGGAGCAGCCTGCATGACTTTGAAGAGAAAGCACTGAGCGCCTCTTCCCAAGTGGGGAAAAATGGGGTCTAAACAAGGGACACATGATGTTCCCTGACCAGCAGTCTTTGGTTAATGATTACGGAAAGGGCCTTACAGGCTTACCTCCCACATTCTCACAGCCATTCTGACGGACTCTTATGCAAATCCCAGAGACAATAACACCAAAATGAGGTGTGTATTATGAAAGAGATATATCCTATATTATCTTTAGCTATTTTGTTCAATATCAAGTGTAATTGTTAATTCTGTAATTTTCTGTCTTTATTATAATAATCAGTGCTTTAAGTGGGAGAAAAATAAGTGCCGGTACTCCCCGTAATGACCTGCCATCAGTCTGTCATACAAATATGGGACAGAAACATGGGTGGTATTTATAAATAGATCAATCTATCAGTCTATAAATACATAGTTTTATTGTACAGAAATGACAAAGAACAAAAGGATAAAGCCAGCTCAAAATCAAATCCACATGAGCCAAATGAACAAGTGTCATGGAGCCAATTTTGGTTTCCTTCTGTAACATGTTTCTTTTCAGTATTAGGCCTGTCCTCTGCATGCCACTTTAGCAACATTATCTTAACTTTTATTTGAAAATATGTCTATCTTAAAAAAACTCAATATATTGACCAGCTATACACGGAGTCTCTGGCTAAACATAATATTAAACTGTCCATCGGGTAACATGAACTGTATACAGAGATGTACAGTGTGAAAAGCAAAAAGTTGTCAGGCCTGAACATGCGCAGTCTACTGGAGGGCAACAAAAACAAGCTGACCCCACTTCCATCACACAGCAGGGAGAGATATGGAAAGGAGATGACAGAGGCTGAAACAGAAAGCATAAAGAAGCAGGAAAATATTATGAATGTAAGGACATTTCTATCAGGAACTAATAAGTTTAAATACATTTTTAAGTACTTTATGCAAACCTTGCTTATGTATTTTAATTATTCAAACAGCATAATTTTAAATATTAATCCTTACCCTTAAAACGGTAGTAATCCTCTACAAAATAAGACAATGATGATGATCAACGTTAAAATGAAGATATCAGCTAACTTAGTTACTTATTGTCATCATTCAAATCTGCTCCAGTTCGTGTCCTCTTTGAGCCTTTTTGGAGCCAGGTCAACGTCACAGCCGTGATTATTTTTTCTCCGCTTTTGCTCTCTCATCAGATACACCTACATCCACTTGAATGTGTACATAGAAGGGAGTCATACACAAAGTGCATCACGACATGACGTCATACGGCAAGCTTTGTACGTCAATACAATTGTCTTCTATTGAAGCAATATATATTTTTAATTATGAAATACAAGCTGTAAACTTTGGGGAGGTTCGCGGAGGGCACTTAATGCTGGGGAAAACCGGAAAAAGTTCCGGTACGCACCATATGCTGGAAAAAGTCCCGGTACGCTGAGGAGTAAAATTTAAAAGTGCCGGTACTGCGTGCCCACTTAAAGCACTGATATTAATAATAATGATAATAAGCAGTTTGGGAAGAAAGAGTACAGACTCGTTTTGCACATGAGACAATCACAGTTTTGCTGGTTATTTTCTGATGGTTGTCTAATAGATGGCCTGTTTTACGCATTATCAGTAACCTTGATCAGGTGAAATACATGTCTTTCTTTTTTTTTTTTATATGTTTTTTTCTGTTTGTTTGTTTTTACAAGATGCACTGATTTGTTGGCCCTTTTGTCTTATGTTACAGGCACTTAATGGTGGCAGGCTTAATTATGCAGTTTACATGCTATTTACATGATAAGGATCTATCACAGTTGTCAATGCTTCCGTAAATATCGATTAAGCCTTGGTTTTTCTCTCGGGACTGTGAAAAATTAGAATGTATCATTTTATATATGTATGTATGTGTGTGTACATAATGTTACTTATCTATTGAATTCCACACTCTACTGGTACAATTGACATACAAGCTATATCATCTTTTAAAAGCATTCGGCTGATTTGTTTCAAGCCGTTGTTGCCCCAACATTATCCTCAGATTTTTATTGGTTAGTTTAAGTAAGATTTTCTTGATATTTGAGTTTTATATACCTCTAAAATGAAAGACCCTGATCCAGCAGCAGTACTATTGATGGGTTTTGAAAAATGGAAATGCCTCTTATGTAAAACTTGTCTCATGAGTTATTCTGAAAAATCCTCGATTATTGCAGTCACTCCGATTTGACTGGCTATCTTTGTGACTCACATATTTGCTCGTCATATTTAGATAAAATAGCCATAGATGTCAATATATATCATGTAACCCTATTTACAAAAAAAAAAAAAAAAAAACCCAGTCTGCTGCAGCACTATTTGAGTTTAAATTTAAACTAATCCGGAGTGGTGACGATTCGGCTGGATGCTCATTTTCGCCCGATACCTTTCACTGTGTGCAGCAACACCATAATGCAGAACATTTTTACTTTTTCATAATCATTATGCCAGTGAAATAACGCCTCCTAAAATTTGTCATAACAAAACTTTATGCATATAGTGTTTTAATACAACGCTGCTGCAGTGGACTGCCTTAGTTTTAGCTAAGTGTACCTGTTTAAAAATTGACTGAGTGTGAATAACTGTGATGTTCTATAAATTTAACTGAAGACAGATCCCCCCCCCCTCCATGGCTACACTTATTTCTGCATCATCCTCCAGGGAGGATTTGACCTGTTGTAGTGGTACAGTGTTAAAGCTCAACCACAGTAAAAACATTCAAAGTTCATCCTCAGATATGTTTTGATGTAACGTGATGGGTTTTTTTTCTATGTAATGTCACAAAGTATAATATGGCCAAATGTGTTTTTACTGGTTTAGCAGTTATTTAAAGTAGCCTCAAGCACTACATTGATATCCAGAGTCCACATCCTCAGTGGTAATGCAGGTGTGAATTGTATGTTCCTCCTGCACTCTTGATTCTGACTTGTTTTTAATTTTCATTTCATTTTATTTTTTGACAACAATCATTGCTTTGGTACATTCCAAGCCTGTTCCAACTGCGACTAAAGCCTGAGCATGACTTTTTGGTTCCCTTTTTGTATTTTTGTCTCCCTCCTTGTTTTAACTTCAGCCGTAATTTCTTGTTTCACAGATTTCTGATTGCTTGCCAAAGTCAATTTTATGCCCCTCTTGCTTGACACAAAAATATAAACAAACAACTTGTAGTCACAAGTTTTCCTGATGGCACCGCATGCCTGATGGGCAGATGCTAATTCAGTATTCAGTCTTATTCACCAACACGGCCTAACGCATACTGTGCATTTGTTTTATACATTAAAACGTCCTTCATGACTTTATACCAAAGTTAAGCAGTAAATGCTCTGGCAGTAACCAGTGCTGCTGCTTTTTTTGCATTGTTGAAGTTTAGCTTTTTTTCTGTTTTTTGTTTTTGTTATATTTTGGACTTTGTTTACTTGTACATTCTGTAAAGTATGTCTAAAGAGAGCCTTTTTTGTTACATAGCCATTACTCAAAATATTAAACATTTGTTCTCATAAGTTGTTTTGAATATTATTTATCTGGACACCGTATGCGACAAATAGTTTTTGCACCGATTGAGTTGTTGAAATATATTATGATTGTTTGGTTGAGTCAGTCAGTAGAACAAATATAAAGGGATTGTTAAATTTGAAATTATGAGTGACAGAGAAAGGCAGATGGTTTTCTCTTTTGGAACCGAAACAAGCCGATGTTTGCCTTTACTGTTTGAACATGTGCTTGCTGGATTTGATTTGGGTAAAAATAATTACAGAACAGCCATCTTAGCAACAACATAATTTCCTGGCACAACATGTAGTGATTTTTAGAAGGCCAAGCCAACCATAATCTGGATTTAGTCATGTCAAGCTAGTCAAAGGCCAGTTAATTTGGGCATTAAAACACTGCTAGTCCATCAACAGCCTTGACGTGAAGAAAAAGACAGTGTTTAAGTCTGTCCTTTGTAGAATCCAGCAGAATCCCAGGGTACAGTAAATTTAAGTTGCTCATCGGCTCCGACAAACCAATGAATTATTCAGCAGAATTCCCAGGGTGGCAGTTTAAACTCAGACTTCCAGTCGGTCACATTTAAAAAAAATGGAATCAACTACAGCTTCATAAGCATCACAGAGGGCATGTTTTTGGCTTCCAGTTATAAAGCTAATAGGCTCTGCTGACATAACACGCCACTGACTTATAACTGTCCTGTGGGCCAACATGTCCAAATTGTCAAAATCCATAATGCTGCATTTGAGATGTTTTGGCACAAGCAAATTGCAACATTTATACAATTGTGGTTTGAAACTCCAGAAGTTATCCCTGGAGACAGTGATGTGTGCAAAAGTTGATCAGTCTCCATGCCACACCATTCCTGGACTGTCTTGCATTTTGTCATCAAGATCAGTTCATGAAACCCACAAATAAGGACGGAAACAGTGTTATGTCATACCTGGCTTGATACCAAAGGCACAAATATTTGTGAAAATATCAGAGTTTGTCTACAGTCCGTGCTGTGAAGCTTAGGCTTTGCATGTAGGAGGAAGTGGAGGTTTTATTTGAATGAGAGGTAAGTTTTACTGGAACATAGAATTATGACTTGGGGCCTTTTTTATTTTATTCTATTTTCATTTAAAAAAAATACCCCAACATAATTTCATGCCATTTTAATGGCTTTACATGCCACAGAATAATCAGCTGAGCTTCAGCCATTTAAAAAGTACAATATAACCGAAATTGAACAATTTTTACAGCTTTACAAAAGACTACAAATAATAAATATTTGTAGTCTTTTGTAAAGCTGTAAACATTATATTAGATATGTTATTTTCATAGGGATAAAGGCCTGGAGGTGCTTCATCCATTAAAGATATTTGGGCATGGGATAGCCTCTGAGCTCCGTGATTTTACCAATGGGGGGCGCTGTGTAGACATTATATGGCCTCTCGAAAATCCCTTAATAAGAATACTTCTGTCTATTTATAGTTTTGCTGTGTGGTCTTAATGGGGTGAGATTTGATTTGCATGCTTAATATTAATAGCACATATAGGCTATATTTTCAGAAAATCTTATATGTTGTACCAATCTCTTCTAATGTGTAAAAGATAGTCCGTTAAATCTGGGAAGNNNNGTTGATGAATTTAACAGGGGCTACGATAATGGTCATTCACAGTGAACATTGTTGTACTGTTAACGTGTAGCCTCTGTGTGTGCGTGCGTGTGTTTGTGTGTGTTTTTCTTTCCTATTTAGTACCGCAACACACCGGAGGATGGAGCCAGCTTGAGCGTCCGGAAAATTGCTGCTGCTGAGCGTAAAAGGGGCGTTTCGGAGCCTGGCAACGTCTCACTTGGCGGTACCAGGTGTGTTCAAACCTGTAGCAGACAAACGCTCGCAGATGTCTTAGCGCCCCGCCACTGGATCTCAACTGCGTAAACAGCGCTACCTCCCATCTTTTTCTCAGCCTGCCCACAGGTATGAGGGGATTCTCACATACGCACAACGCTTCAGCGAGAGACACTCCACAATCTTCCGCCGAGTGAGTCAGATACTGTCTGTTTACATTTTGTATCGGCGTCGGAGGGCTCATACAGAGTCGAATCAAAGCCTAGACATGCTTTCAGTGAAGCGCTGAGGAGCGTAAAACCTTTATTGTTTCGTTTTTTTATTTTATTTTTTTATTTTACCATCACGACTATATCAACTCTCCAGCTTTACGCACCAGAAACGCTTGGAATTATTGCAACCAAGAGGAACTGAGCGCGCACCGCAGACCCAGATCCGTGGCATGTCAAGCCTCAGCGTCAGATTGGCAGGCGAAGATCAGTCCGCTAAATGTGAAGAGGATGAAATCCCGAGCAGGTCGAGAGAATAACTCATGGGGCTTTATTAGGCCGCGTAACCTCGCGCTCATTTAACAACTACAAACTGAGGCAACTCCCATCATTTAGACTGATTCTTTGAACACAAACTGATCATGTCCAGGACGCTGAAGAAGAAGAAACACTGGTCCACTAAAGTGGTGGAGTGCGTCGTGTCATGGGGGAACCTGGGGGACTTCGGCTCCGTTGTGGAGGTCCTGGGGGGAGCGGAGCTCGGACTGTTCCCCCACCTGGGTCAGATGAAACTGGACATACTCGTGTGCCACGTCGGTAAGCTGCCTTACTACGGGGACGTTCTGCTGGAGGTGAACGGGACGCCCGTCAGTGGACTTACAAACCGTGACACCCTGGCCGTCATACGCCACTTTCGGGAGCCGATTCGTTTGAAGACCGTCAAACCAGGTGCGTCCTCTTCCCTCTGTGCTCTCATCGACGCTGTTGCCGTGTCACCTGAGAGCCGCTTGTAAGACGAGCGTTCTGAGATGTGGTTTCCACTAAACATGACAACATAACAAGCCCTCATAATTATGATAACCGAGGCTCGACGGATCGCTCAGGGACCTGTTACTGCCAGTCTGTGAGCTGCAGCCTCCTACACAATCACCTGCCAGTTACTCCTGGGGAACCATTTCCTTTAGAGCCCCCTCCCTCTAGTGATGAATAAATTCCTATATCAACCAAAACTAATTAACCTTTGCAAAATTTTTAAAGAGTGGAATTAAGAGAGTCTAGCTGTGACCACCCACACTCTTCTACAGCTCCAAAATGATCCCAGATATCCCCCCACCCCATAAAATCTAATTGACCAATTCTCCCAGCACTTTCTCTTGGAGATCGAAGAGTGATAATGGTAATAATGGCATGTAGCCCAGTTGGCGCCATCTAAGCTAAGTGCACTTACATGCATAGAAAGAAGGGCTGATTTCAGCCCTCCATTATTCAGGCTGCTGCCCACTGGCCACAGAGGCGGGGGGTGGGGGGTGTATTAGCTGTGTTGTACCCTATAGTCTCATCATTCCCAGTGTAGCTCTCAGAGGATGCTGGCTTCAACATCTCAATACTCTGTTTAAAAGCTGCAGCGGTCTGCTGCTGCTGCTGATGGAGATGGTGATGATGATGGTGCTGACTCTCATGGTTTGTCTCAAGTTAAGACTCAACTGATGAGTCTGAATGGCACTGTTGGGATCTTGTGGGACATGGGTTTTGCTCGACCATGTGCCATAGCTGGAATGTTTAGGCAACTGCTGAGAATGATTAAAAGGTTACATCAGCATCATCTTCAGCAGCTGCTGAGACCTTAGATCGCAAACCAGAATCCCCAAAGATCAGCTTTATGGGTGCTCGTGCATTATCCTTTTCGGTAGTTTCCTACAATTCATTTGATAATTTATTGATTATGTCATTTTCTAAGCAAACATGCTATGAAAGGGAAAAAATGTTGGCCAAGGTTTATGATTCGTGGCCCTATTAGTGTGCATTCATATGAACGTGTGTGTGTGTGTGTCTTTCATGGGTCTGTACTCCCCAGAGCTCCTAACACCATGCTCTCTGCCCCGCTAACCAAGGATGATTAATAAAGGGCACAGAGGAATGAGAGAGCAAGGCAGGAAGAGAGACATAGAGAAACAAAAGAGAGAAACGAGGGGGGAAAAACAAAATCTGCCTTGCTTTTGGCTTCAGGCTGGACGCCCACGCAAGGCTGTTTTTTTTGCTCTTTAAAGCTCACAAAGAAGTAATAGGTGGCAAAGATGGCAAAATTCATCATTACATATTTTTTTCTCACTGTTATTCTTCCCAGCCTGACCACACTCTCCTTCAGTCACACACTTTTCAAGGATTAGTTTACAAAAAAGAGATCCTTGGCATCAGCATGCAGATGGCGTTGTTGAATGTCTGATTATATTGTTAACGTGTGCACATCTGCATTATGTGTGTAGATTCCTGTGTGGTAGCTTCATGTTTAATTCACACCTCTTGCATAATTGAGTTAGCGAGTTGATTTTCTCCACTCTGTTGGAGGCAGAGGTCCAGAGGATCAGCTGTTACCAGGGGGCCCAGGGAGCTGCTGAGACATGATGGTGCCGGCAGCAACGGACAGTCCTTGGGTCCACCAGATGTTTGAGTGTACTCTTCCCAATATCCTCTTGTGCTCTGGCTGCCTCGCCCTTTGGAGGTGGCGGGTTTTTTTGTGATGCTGCTGCTGACAAAAGCCAAAAGGGAAAATGAAGTGTGTCGACATGTAAATAAAGAATTGGGGATTTGAGGCAAGGATGGAGAGAAATGGGATGCAAGATGCAAGTCTCAACATGGGCTATTATCTTTCTTAGCTATTGATCAAAAATGAATGCAAGCTGACTTGGGTTGCAAAATTCCGGGACTTTTCAAAGTTGGAAACTTTCCATGGGAATAAATGGGAATATATGGGAATTAACCAGGAATTACAAAACTCAAAGTTTATTCCTTTAGCAGGGAACTTAAATGTAGTTGAGGAAAATGTATTCTAGCATAATCTTGGTTAAAATAACCTAATTTATTGCAAGCACACTTAAATATCTCTGCTATTAAATGACATGCACACTGCAGGGTTACTGAGGCCACACCCCCTACATGTGCTGTACATTCCTCCATCACATGCACGATTTCTTCCACCCTGGAGTACTGCCGCCACACTTGAGCTTGCCAACCAGTGGTGGTCCCTGTAGATGTGGGTATACTCCAAATTTGAATTTTTATATCAATCATTTAAATTGGTTCACCCTAGAAATCCAATCAGTAATATTTGTACATTTCCACATAGTCTCTTCTGTGAAAACAGAGAGGAAAAGTTGTGAAATTACTAAACCAAAACTGGCCCAAAGACTAGTTTTAGGCAAAATTTAAACCATTTGTTTTATACCATCCATGGATGTGGATGACTAATGATTAGACACTGTCATGGCTAATCTAGCCAATTAGAGGCAGAGTAGGGTGGGTCATGGTTCCACTTTATTTGAGAAAGAAAATTGACAATGAGCCATACATATACAAATTATGTATTCATATATATGAATGGTGTGCATCAACTGGGATTTAGAAGTGGGTATACCCAATGCTGACTGAAAATCCGTATAGTTTATATACCCACGTATACCCTGGACTACACCACTGTTGCCAACTACATAAAGTGTAAGTGTTATGTAATGTTTTTGTTATTCAGGGGAAGAATTGATCTTTTGTTACAAGAGTTAAAGTTTTACACTTTTACTCTAAAATAAATCTGTTTTAAAATGTCAATTTTTTAAAACTTTTTTAAAAAATTGTTTTACAATTTTAAAAAACAAAATCCTGATATTTATGTTTCAGATATGATACATTTTTTGGAAAGTATCCCCAAATTCCAGTTGATTACCCATGGAAAGTTTCTGAAAATTTACCAGAAATGTTCCTCCCCTTTGCAACCCTAAAGCTGTAAGAGTTACATGAAGTATTACTTTAAGTTTTCTATAGCTTCCTCATGTGGATCTTATGTTCTCTGGGGGCTGCTTAGATGCCTCTCACATACATGTATGTTCACAGACATACCCTTTTGCTGCTTTGAAATGAAGACCTTCACACTAAGCTTGTGCTTGACAGTTCACCATGCTATGGATGGGCCCATTTTCCTGGTGTTTTGTTTTGTTTTTTCAACACGCTTCCATTAGAAGCTCTGGGAAGCTACAGGAATCTATTTCTGCCAGTACCCCCAGCTAAGCATTGGAAAAGAAGTCTAATGAAAAGCTTCTTGAATGGCATCCTGAAACTCTGTTTCCGCACCACATTTATTCCGTGCTTTGCCTCGTATATGTTTGCAGCTGCAGTCACTGCACAGTCAAAACATACGTACAACCTGGAGCCATCTACGTTCAGCTGAAAGGATGATGCGACTCTGACAGCAAATTAATAATTTGGCATTGCGGTGCAGAGTGGAGCTGGTGCAACAAGGCTTCATATTTTCTTTCAGCAGACTAATATTAGTTGTGTGAATGCTTCCAACATGTAAACACGCTATGGTGTTCAAATTTAAGGATTTTGCTTCGTCGTTGCATGTCAGTCAGTTTCAATTGATACAATTAAGTGCAAAGTCCAACAGTAGTCAACACACGCAGATACTAGTTCTACTTTTTTTTTAAGGAAAATTCTAATTATGTGAAACGTTCAAACATCTCTGGATTGTGTTCGTAACGGTGTTATGACTGGAAGTTCAGTCATTTTACCTTTTTTTTAATTTTTTTTTTATTATTGGTTTCAGTGAATGCTTCTGTAATCATGACAAATTTCCAGTCTGATGGAGAGTTTATCTTTTTTATCTACTTCTGTTAAGACTAGTGTTGTTCTTAATTGCCTTTTAATCCAGAAGTCAAAATACATGATGGAGTTTGTACAACTGAACTAATTTTGTTACTTCTAACAGTTTCCTTTCTCTTAATCACCATTTGATTTAGCTGCTTCTGCTTACAAAGCAAAATATTACCTGTTGAACACGCCAATAAAGATGAATGCATGGTGACGTGGGCCCCTAAGCTCCTGTATCAAGCAGCAATAGTGAGTGTGGGTTAATCACATTAATGCACCTCTCATATCACAAAGTGCCCCCTCAATGGAATCATGCTCTTGACAGACGATGCTTTGTCACTGTGAAGAGATTTGTGGTTGGCAGTTAAAAGAAAAAGGAGAGATTTTTTAAGAGTAAGAGTGGGAATACAGGAGCTCAGGGAATCTGGTCAAATGACTAGAGATATCTGTTCTCGCCTCAGATGCTTCTGACAGCGAGCTGAGTGAATCGGTATAGCCATCTTATGCTGCACCTCTGGCACAAAAGACAGTAATTTAAAGCTGAATAAGATTAGGGTTTGCAAAGGAGAGGAACATTTCCAGTAATTTTCCAGAAACTTTTCATGGGAAGTTAGGTTGGGGAATTTTGCAAATATTCAAATCTGGAAACTTTGCACAGAAATTATGGGAATTAATGGAAATTAACTGGAATTTGGGGATAATTTCAACAAACTGTATCATATTCAAACATAAATATCAAGATTTATTTATTTATTTTTAATCATAAAACAATTTAAGAAACATTTTTCAGACCTTTTTAACAGATGTATTACTTTAGAACTGTAGATGTAGAACGTCAAATCTTCAACTTTTGTAATGAACGATCAATTCTTTCACTGAATAACAGAAACATGAATGTTGAGTAAAATACTACTCAACATTACACTTTATGTAGTTCGCAAGCTCAAGTGTGTCTTCAGTACTCCAAGGTTGAAGAAATCATCAGTGCAACTGTGATGGAGGAATACATGTAGGGGGTGTGGTCTCATTAGCCCTGCAGTGTGCATGGGATTTAATAGCATAGATATTTAAAGGTACAGTATGTAAGATTCTGGCCGAAACTGGTACTGCAATCATGTGAAACCGTGGCCTATGTAA
>JAPMNP010638015.1:0-10924 GCA_029874935.1 Atherina boyeri
CAAGCTGCTGGCCGACTTTACCGTTGCTTCTCTGACGTCATCGTTTTGAACCCACCAATAGCGCGCAAGGCGGATAGGCGCCCGTTGTGTTTGGATCCAGAAAAACTGGATCGGATGAACTAGAAATGTATGTGTGAGTATCCAGACAGATCTGCAGGGTGGAATTAAATCGCCGTCAGATCAGTCTGGCTAAAGCCAGGCTAATGTAGCAGGCCCATACTTTTGAAAAGCAAAAAAAAAAAGTAAAAAAGAAATTGTGAGTTTGGATGTGGTGGGGCCCAAAAAACAATAGCCAATAGAAAACGACCCCTAGCCATGCAATATTGGGTGTTGGTACATCAATCAACCTCAATAATTTTTGAGTAATAAGGGAGGCTTTTCATAGGAGGATTGGTGGGGGAGGAGGCGGTCTCATGTGCCTGCATCATTTGAAAAGGATTCTAACCGTCGCAGACCTGGAAAATCCTCTGTACCACCTTTTAATAAAGGGAAGGAATGAGACGCATTCAAAAATCAAAAAGAACATTCAGGCTACAAAGAAGCAGTGCAGATTTGAACTTTAGAAGATTTGGCCACATGGAATCAGGAAGAGATAGAGATAGAGAACAGAAATTGCAAATGTGACAATAAAACGGTAAAAGGCCCAGATATGGAACACTGAAGGGCCAGACTTGGGGAAATCTTTGCTGTGATTGACAGAACTTGTTCTGTTTTTATTTGATTGCTATCATTCTTTTAAGTTTGTTGTAATACTCCTAATTTTGATCTTTCTTTCCCCCCTTTGCAGTGATGTTTTTAACGTTTTCTTTAAAGTAGTTTTTGTCTTGTACCTAAAACGTGCTATACAAATCAACTTGCTGTGGCTTTAACTGTATTATACATGGAAGAAGTTGTATGTTAGTTCTTTGGAGAAACACTGATGGGTTTTCTGGACTCCGTGGGTGCATCAGTGTTCATAGCTTTAGCAACTTGCATTATGAAGCAGAGGTGGCTATAATATATACCATTATGGCAATGTCCTTTTTAATTTAAGCCAAGGAAGTAAATTTTTCATTTATTTATTTGGTTCAACTTCTTCTTTTGCTCATAGTGGGACAGTTTCCAGTCTACTTCCAGGGTAATTTGTTCCCACTAAGTAGAAATCAATTTAGTGAAATCTAAAAAAAAAAGAAAAAAAGTTGGTTGCTTTAAATTCCCCAAATGGATTCCCCAAGCATATTTTCCATGTTTTTTTTAACAGAGTCTACCCAAGTGGAGCGTCCTTAAGAGGAAGATTAGATTGATGCTGTAAAGAAAAAAAAGATGAGGTGTATGTAGACTGATAAACACAATCAGGAAGAAGAACTGCACTGCCACGTTTTGCACCACTGCCAGGAGCCATCATGCGTTCACGCTTCACTTTCAGTCGTCCATCTCTGTCTTTTTAAAATCTCTGCTCACCCTTTTTAAGCAAGCAAAAGTACCTTAAGTAAAGATGTTTTTTATTTATTTTTTATTGCCGTAATTTGTGCTTATGCTAATTGAAGACTCTAGAGATCTATATAAATAGTTGGCTTAAGTTTGCAGCTAAGAGAAAAAAAAAAAATCTGTTTATGATCCGAGTTGGAGAGCAGGGGTGAATTAAGTCTCTTTACAGTCCTCAAATTTCCCCGTTTGAGTGTATGCTGCTGTCTTGTTGAGCAGTAACGCAGCTGCAGTGTGACTGACCTCCACTAAGCTGTCCATTAACCTTCAACATGACCACACACTCTTCTCTCCCTCATTTGGCAGCGTGCACCTCACACTGGAGCCCACAGCTTTGTAACTGGCCTGTACTGCTTTGTGTTGATGCATGTTTGCATATGGAGCCATTTCAACATGTGATGCCTGGACATTTTGGCAGAGACTGACTCTCAGCTAGAGTCCATTCGGACTTCTGCAGACACATATGTGACAGCCTGGTTGTGTGGCAGTGATGACGAGGGTAGATGAAGGAGGTGTAGAGGAGTAGGGAACCTACAGGAGGAAATACTTCCAGTGATAAATGTGCTGATAGGGTCTGAAAACTGAGATATTGGATGTGTTTATATGGCATGACAAACACATAAGTGAGAAAAATGATGGTGTCTGGATTTAGAGGTATGTTATTCTTTTATTTATTTATTTATTTATATCTTTTAACAACTTTAGTACTGCACAAATATGTGGATGTATTTTCATTTCTTTATCTTTTCCTTTGAATAAGCTGAACTTTCTTGTAATTTTTTATAAATTATCACAAGAGCTTTGGAAAGTCTTTCAAGAAGCCTGGAGAGTTATGTGTGAAGTTTACTTAAAGAAATGATTAGATTTAATCTTAGGTTTTCAAGGAGGCTTCAGGTTGTCAAAAAATAAAGGTGATCATAACAACTATTATACAAACTCCATATTTCCCTTCATGTAATGAATTTTCATTATTCATGTTTCAGTAAACTTCCCCCTGCACAAGATTGATCATGATATGATGATACATTGATCATAATTTGATGCTTTTTTATATAAAAAAGGCTACCACCTTATAATTTTGAGTCCATTCGATTCTGGGGCCTGGGGTTGATATGAGACAATATCCCATGCTGATTTAAAAAAAAAATAATGATAACTTTAAAAAAAAAAAAAAATCAGTGTGGCTTTCTAAATTTTCATATAAAACTGAAAAAAAATATATTTGTTGACATTAAAGCAGAATATTGTCTTGATCTATTTAGAGTCTCAAACTAAATATTTTTAGACCTTAGTTATAACTAAGGTAGTAGCATAGTTACACACCACAACTTTGGATATCAGTATTTTCCTCATCAATTGTAATGAGAAACATTTCCCCATACTTGCCAATGCTTACTATATGCATGTTTGACCAGTATTCTCACTTTTGATAAATGATATAGACTCATTGATCATTAAATCTACGTACCAATGTTGATTGATGTATTGTTACACCTCTAATACATTCCATTTTTCTAGCAGTATATAACGAAATAAGGACTGGCATTGTGTTGATATTTCTGCAAGAAAAACTGCTCTCTGAAACAAATAATCCTCTAGACTCCCCAGACGTCTCTTGGGCTCTTGTCTGGCTTAAAAATAAATGAAAATAGAAGAAAAATAATAAAGGAGAAACTTTTTGTTGTTGACTTCCCTCTAGACTGTTGCCCAACATTGATAGTACGGATGTGTTTCTGTTTGCTTGGTAGCCAAAAAGGAAGGAAAAAAAAACAAGTCAGCTTGTTTCCAAAAACAACGGATAAAGACAAAAATGTACCAATATTACAAACACACACAGAGAACAGCAACTTTTTAAGGCCCAGTTCATCTGTTCAGTGTGATGGTGATTCCACAGAAGCAGTTCCAAAACACAGTTGCTCAGATGTTTCTGAACAGCGGCCAAATGTGTTCTCTTAAAAATGCTCAGTTTTAATTAAAAGTGATGGAAATTACATGTAAGAGACAGACTGACTAATGATGAGAGCATCTGTTTGCTAAAAATTTTACAAGGAACTCCACTTTCTAAGATCGAGCAGGGAGGTTTTGGTCTTGATGTTTTTGGAAAACTGAATGATGGGCAAACCAAAATCGACCTGCTTGCTTTCAGATGTTTTCAGGCACATATTGTTTTAGTGGACTGAGTCAAGCCTCTTCCTTTGATCTGCTGATTGTGGAACTTCGGGGGCCATGATAAAATAAATAGAGTGACCTTTGGTGTCTTTCAGTGTGTTAAATGATGTTATGAAATGCATCTAATTATTGAGTTAGCTTGACTAAAATTGGACATTGAGAAAACATGTTTACATCATAGTCTGACTAAAATCCTAACTAAATCAGATTTCTCAAAGCCAGATCAGAACATCCAGACCACGCTAATTTTTTTTTTCTGCATGTTATATGATCAATGGGGCTCGAGCTGGCCATGACGTTTACAACATGCTCTGTTTCTCATACTATGCTGAATTGATCTCCCTCCAGTGCTTCTCTACGGGGACAAGGACAGCTGTCTCGTTAAATGGCCTAGCTGAGAAATAAACATATCTTTATTTAACAGGGTATAGAACTATACTGACTCAATTGTGTACATGTTGCAGTGATACTGGACAGCAACAGCAAATGGTAATTTATTAGCAAGTGACAAGATCTTTAGAATGAGGTTGAAGGAGCAGTGGAGAATATCCACAGGACCCATTAACATGGACTTGAGTCAGAGACCAACTGGAAACATCTATTTTCTTTACTGTTACCCTTTCATTCTCTTTTTTTTCTTTACCAGGCTTGGTATTGAAAGGACTTGTTTAGGTTAAGGTAATACAACTATGGGATTATGATTAGGAAAAATGACTTAAAGAGTTTCTTTGCCAAAACCAGTTTACAATGGCCAGGCTGTGAAAATGGATCGGAACCAGAGCCAGGCCTAACACCGTGAGCCCATTTTCATAAAACTGTCAGGTTACACCATCGTCATCATCATAAGGTGGACTTTGGCCAGTTTGTTGCCATAGAGATGTCTCAGTGGTCAAATGAGAGGCTTTTATCACTTAGTCTGCTCGATTATCAAAATCACATAGAGTAACATTTGAAAAATGTTTAAAAAGATTAAATTAAACATGCAAAACACCATTTATGAGCCAGGCAAACCTTTTTTTCCTCCCACAGGAACATGTTTTCATGGCCTGCAGTCATGTCTGAGTTGAGTTTTGAAAATTTAAACTCTGTGAATATTTTAAACCCCTGCTCTTAGCTTTTTTTTCTGTCTCTTTCTTTCTTTTTTTACACATTATGTTTGTAGAATTTAGACTTGGCTTTTTACTAATTGCATAAACCTGAGTGCACAGTAAGGATGCACTCTCTCACAAATGCATGTTACCATTATGTGTCTGACAGACACATCCCCACACACAGGAAAGGCAGCCCTCAAGCAGCAGAAAGTTTTCTTCTCACAGACTACTTGTATTTAATCCCAGGTGATGAAGTTTGGCTTGCCATGGAACTTTACTAACAAACTCAAAGAAAGAGTTTTAAAACAGGTCTCACGATAAAAGCTCATTAAATACCACTGACATGAATAAATAAAAGACAGACGACATAAAACACTGTGGTTTCATTTTAAAGACTGTCTTAGTGAGTGTCTGCAGAGCTGAATTAATGAGTCCCACGTGGACGCCACAAGCGTGTCTCTGTGCATGCATGAAAAATAATAATAATAAAAAAAAGGACAGGTATATTAATTAGGAAGCTATTGCCAGTTTATTTTGGGCTTAAACCACTAATGGTATGAGCAAATATTTCTGTCATAGCTAATCAAATATTCTGTATATGAAATGAGTTGTAAAAAGTGCTTGTTTTCTCTGTTGTGTAAATCTAAAAAAAAAAAGAAAAAAAAGAAATAGCTACAGCTTTCCATTGATAAGCTTGGCATAAAAACAGAAAAATGATTTCCCAGGCAACTTAATAACATAATTCCTTCAGCTCATGCCCAAAATGTACGTTAATGAATACAGTATCAACTGTATGAAACGGAATGAATAAATCTGAGCTGAAAATCAAAACTAGAAATGATAATCTTCTGTCTTTCCCCCACTTTTCCTGCTTTATGCCTTTCCTTTTGTGTTAATTTTTTCCTTCCGTCTTTGCCACTCCTCAAGGGTTACCTGCCAGCCAATGCAGAGAGGCGAGAAAGTGTTCTACAGAGGAAAAGACAGGAATATTTTGGCTTCATCCAGCAGTACTACGACTCCCGCAATGACGAACACCATCAAGACACATACAGACAGGTATGTGCTCCAACACAAGTGCTCAGGAATTATCATACACTTAACACTATACTCCATTGGCAACAAATGACTCTCTTTTATACAGAAAACAGCCTCCTGTTTCAGATGTTGCTCCAGAATAAATACAAGATGCAAAATTGTGTTTGTGTACAAATAGATTGACAGAATTTGGTGATCTGCTTTTAGAATTACTGGAAGCAGTTATATGTCAAAAATGGCTTGTTATGTTTGTTTTTTGTTGTGTTGTTTTGTCTTTCTTTCCATGTCCTCATAGGACTGTCAGTGCATGTCTGTTGTGACATGAGGCGAGTGTGGTCGAGCTCTGTTCACAGAGAAAACCAGCTTCAAAGAACAGCTTAAATGAACCCTTTTCTTTGGCTTTGAAAATATCTACTTTCACTGCCTGTCCTTCTCTCTGTCTGTTTATCTGTCAGTCTTTCTACCCCTGCTCACTCTTTCATTTTAACACTTGACTACTTCCTTTTCATTTCAAGCTGATAAGAAACATCAAAGTGGGTCTGTCGATCGCAAAAACACACATATTCCTCATATTCCGTCCAAATTCCCATTGATTTCCTCAGGACTGTGCCAGCTTACTGGCACACTATGTCTCGATGATTGTTTGGATCATGCCTCCAAGCCTTTTCTTCTGCCATATTCTGCTTGTTCTGGACTGAACAGTGATTTTAAGCGATTTTTCTCTCTTTTTTTTTTCTTTTCTGATTATGTGTTTGTACATATGGTGTATTGGCACTCAACTTCTTGTGCATAACAGCAGGTTTTCTTTGATTTTTCTGTTGTCCCCCCCTTCAATTTAGCATTTTGTCCATATGTTTAAGTGGCTGTAGTTTTTTTTCGTGCAAGTGTGCCTTTTTGTTTTCGTCTCTCTTCATAAGGGATTGTCCATCATCTATTTTAGGAATCCACATGTCTCTGTGTAGTTTGTCTCATCCTGTGTCTGTCCATCTGTCTTCCATGTATTTGTTTATGTTGCTGATGGCGTGCCCAAACAGCTTGTGTACAGTATATGGCAACGCTTCTGGACGAAGTCATAACAGAAGTCCCAGCTTGCTCTATAAGATTTTTTTAAAGTACTGCTGCAGTTTCACTTTATCCCAAAGGGAATGTTTGGCAAATCTATGTTTGGTCTTTTCATCAATTTTTCATCAATGTTTTAGATTTGTATTAGAAAAACGATGAACAGTCTGGCAGCTTGTTGGGAAAAACAATTTGATTAGTTCAGCTACTAAGAATGAAACTTATTTGTCCACTAGATGGGGCAGAGGTATAAATTCATCATTCATCAGGTTTTTAGTTTTAGTAAACTTTGGATATCATTGTAGCTTGATTCCTTACTGCTCTGTTTTAAGTTTTCTTTCTTCTTCTTCTTATTTTTCTCTCCAATAGCCTTTAGATAGTGAAGCTACCTCCATCCTGATAAACTTAGCCCACCTCGGTCATCCTGCTGTCCAGCAGTTATTTGTAAAAAATCTTTAGCCATCTTAGTTTTTTTTGTTCATCCACTACCTGTCTTTCAACACGGCTGACAGGAGGCTGAATCATAGGCTGTGTTTAAGAACAATATGATCTCCAAGCAGTGCTCCTGCTTCCTTTTGTGCTGAGATTAGGGTAAAAAAAGAGACACATTTTAGAAGTAAATATCCTCAGCTGAGCTACAAAGTTGTATTTAAATATGGTTCAGGTTAGAGGTTCTTTATTCATTGCCGTATAGATGAGAATGTGTTTCAGCGATGAACTAAAATATGCAATGATTGTATATCTTTAGCCCTTTGTGTCTTCTTATAAATGCAAATGAAATACATAAAGGCAGAGAAAACAACTTCAGTACCAATTAACAAGACATAAAACAATGCTTCAATGTTGAATAGAGAGGGACTTGAGACAATTCTAAACCCACCATAGAGAAGTGAAAGATAAATAGCAACGTACTTAAAATGAGTGCGATTAAAAGCTATAAAGCATGACTTAAGGAAAGTGAATTTTTTATTGGTATAAAAGCCACTTGATTTGCATATTTTTAAACTTAATTGGGGCCTAGAACAAATCCCAAAATTTAGCTCCTTAGACCACTTTCTTTAGCTAGGTGTAAGAGTATAATATTCTAAGTGGACACAATCATAAAAGGAGTATGACCCAAGTTGAATTAGAAGGCTCACTTTGCTTCTTTTTAGAACATCAGAAAGGTATCTTCCAGCTGATCAATAACGGTTTTAAATTTACAATGTTGAACACAAGTAAATGTCAGGGATTTACATTGTGTGTGTGTTTTGTGTGAGTGAGTGAGTGTCTAACACATTTCTCTTCCATGTTGCTGTCAGATCCACATAGACATTCCTAGGATGAGTCCTGAATCTTTGGTGCTGCAACCAAAGGTGACAGAGGTAAGGTGTCCAGAGTGGATAGGACTGTGGTTACAGCTCAGTCCCCAGTCCTGTCAGAAAACCAAGCCTCACACACTTACAGACAGCCCGGACTGTTTCAGTTGGCTCGGCTCCAGCTGCTGCCCTGCATCCGTCTGGCTCCCCTCTGACGAATCTATCTGCCTGTTGTATTCTGCATCTGTGGGATAAACACTCTGAAATGGTGGGAATGTGGTCTGACAAAAGCAGAAACGCACACACCTGGACTCACAAGCGCATAGTATCACAGAGACATCTCATTATGCAAAGGCAGTCATCTGCACACCCGCATTCATGACCACAGCTGCTGTCCATTTCAGAGAACCCAAACCCCAGCCTGACTTCAATCAAAGAAACCGATCCACTAACTGTTGCTCTCGCTCTCTGTTTCTGTCTGTAATGGCCAGACCTGTGCTAATCTGCCCGTTGCTTCCGTGTTTGTCTTTTCTCCCTTTCTCTCTCTGCAGATTCACATTGACATACCGAGAACTAATCCTCTTATTCCTCTCTTTCAACAAGCTTCTGTCCAAGAGGTGAGACCCCTCCAGGAGCACACACACCACCTCACCTAGCATGGCTTTCCCTTCTGCTTTCAGGCAGATGACTGGTACATTAAAAAAAAGTAACAAACAAAAATCATGACCTTTTAAATTGATTAAATTGGTTTGTGCAGAAACCATGTTATTTGTTTATGTCAGTAAGTGCTGTTTTATATAGCAGAATAATGAAAATACATAATGACAAGTAGAAGTAAGATTATGTATTACATTATACACTAAATTATTTCTAGCTTTTTTTTCCTCTTGTCTGCCTTGGTGTTTGAAATGGAAAACCTTACTTTGTCACACTGCATGATCTGGCATCGAAACATACATTAAGAGCACACTTGGAACAAATAACTAATTCCAAAAGGCATGCATGGGATCAGATATCCCTAAACTGTCACTCTGCATGGTTGGTGCTCTCATGTCTCTTTGTTCTGCTGCGTTTGTGATTCTAGATACAGCATTTCTTATTACAGTTGGGTGCTGTGAGGAATTAGATAGAAGAAAAACCATCATAACAACATTTTTGCCATTATGTTTATCAAAACTCTTATAAAATGGGAAATGAATGAATTAGTAAGAAATAACTTAAAGGTTGAATATGGTATATGAGCATGATAGCGACATCTAGTGTGTCTAGGTTGTAGTTTCAACGAAAGGTTCGCTGCCGATACGTCCAGTGACCAGCCGGCACCGTGTCCGGGGACAAATTTATTGTAGAGAAGGTTAACTGACAGCCAATGTTAGCAAGCAAGTTAGCTTCCCGATCCAGGAGGAAAATAGTCGTTTCCACGAGTGTTTTTATGCTGTGGAAGTTTTGTAGTAGGCTTCTCCTAAATTTCCTGTAGTTTCTGCTCTTCTCTGGTCACTCCTCTCCTGAGACTCCGGCGCTCTGAAGCAGCTGCTTGACTTGCCGACTGCACCGTTTTTCCCAGTGCCAATCGAGCTGTGCCGAACATATTATTGGAACATAGAGACTGTATTTGGTAACCAGCACCATTTAATGATAACTTAAAATAAAGATGATACATAATTCTTACATATGGCACCTTTTAAATTTTGTCACCTCATTAAAACGTATGAGCATGCTTTAATGAATTTGGCTAAGCAGTTATTTGGGACTATCAGACAAGCATCCCAGTAGAACCTAATACAGCAACTACCCTGTTTGCATTAATGTATAAGGGGTTAAGCTTATGTTATCATGCCTGTGCTGCTGGGAGGTAATACCTAACAGGAAGGCTGAGGCTGGAAGTCTCTTAGACTGCACACTTGCACATTGGTGTGAGTGAGGACACAACCTTTCAAACACACACAAAATAGTTAAAACAGGAAAAAAGAGGAACATGAAGAAATATGCAACAAGTGTACAGACTGAGTCACATGCACACTTTGATTCAAACACAGTGCCTGAGGCAGTGCCCCCTCCCACTGCCCCCTGTTTGGCAAAGGTTACAACTCAGCACTAAAATCACAGACCAAAGGAGAGAAATCAGATAAGAAGAGGAAGACTCCACGCCATCTTCTCTACAGTATCGACTACTACTGCAAATAATTAATATTTTCCACCTCTCCCAGAACCCATGTTTTCCTCCCCTTCATCCCCCACACACCAGCTCTCCTCCTTTCAACATCCACCATTACACACTGAAATATTCAGTCTGCGTGCTCCTCAAATATTTTGGTATGCAGCAGACATCAAAGGCCCCACCCACTGTTTTTTTTTCTTTTCCCCTTTTTCTTTCTCCTTTCACAAACCTGTTGCAGTGCAACCTAAAACTCCCCCTGCTTCATTTGCTTCACGTTTGTCACTAAAAAACAAGTCGCTGGCTGTTTTTATGAATATAATGAGTTTTAATCTGTGTTCTTGGAACAATCAAGTTCATTTTAAACTTTTTATTTTTCGAGTTTTGTATTTTGTGTTCTTTCTTTTAACAATTTCTCCTCTACAATTTGGGATTAGCCTTATCTTGATTTTAGGGGTCACAAGCTAATGATGCGAAGCCATAAGCGTTTGGCACATGAGACACAGGAAAGATGATTTCCTGTCCTGGAGATGCACTGTGTTCCTTGATGTATCTGAGGTTAATGTGAGATTAGCAGTTAAAGGTGCTGTATGTAAGAATTATGTATCATCTTTATTTTTAGTTATCATTAAATGGTGCTGATATGTTGCAAG
>JAPMNP010638038.1:0-10838 GCA_029874935.1 Atherina boyeri
GGAGGGGGGAAGTGCAATTTTTAGCACTTCCGCATAGGCTTCAACTCTAACGGCCGGAGTTTGCCCCTTGGCTCCATCCCAGCAGAGCACTCCTTAGACCCGCCTCCCACACTCAGCTGCAGCAAAGTAGCGCTGGTAGTAATTAGAAAACACCTGGTGGGATTTGGCGTCGACTAAGCCATGCTAGCAACTTTCAATAGCCTACTACTCGAGTCATCATCATTATTACTGTTCCTCACAAACAAACACTACAGCAGGGTTATAAGAGGATGACATGGAGGTATATTACCAAGCTGAGACATCTTGTAAGAGTTCGCTCTGGTTCTTCAGAAAAGTCACTTTTCAGGTCAGACATGGGATTATATGCATAAAGGCTCCTACACACTGTACGCGCATGCCACCCTCTAGGCGCCGGCTTGCGCTTAGCCGGGCGCAAGTCTCTACAGACCGGCGTGTGATAACGTTCGAATCTGCGGCTTGCTTCCATTGATTTGAATGACTTCCCATCATTAAAATGTATCTTTATCAGCAACAAGCACTGGTGCTGCTTTTAGCTGTCCGAAGGAGAAGGAGGGGGGCTTCGAGAGCTTCAGAAACAGCAGCAGGGAAGAAGCTTTAGCTTAGCTTGCTCGGCTTCGTGTTAACAAACCTAAAGAACTAGATGCCGTTGGTCGCAGACAACATCACAATGGATGTGCGGGTCAAAGCTCAGCATTGTTGAACTTTGACCGCGGCAACAACGCAGTCCGAACTGGTCCAGCACCGCGCAAATCGAACGCGCGTTAGCGCCGGGGTCGGCGCAAGGAAAAAGAACACATGCGCAGAGCAAGTAATGAAAGTGAATGGTAGTTGAGCGCACATTCGAACGTTTGCGCGTACAGTGTGTAGGGGCCTTAAGGCTGTATAATGTCCTGTGTTACTATTTCAGACAAACAATATTATATAATGTAGGTCTTTTTGTAAACTATCAAAATACAACAACGAGAACGATTGTAAACAGCATCCAAGGACGGCATGAAGCACTGTTGTGATGAAGTGCTGAACGGGGCGTATCTATATATATAATTATATAAACTATAAACAGTTATTTGACTGTGCTTTAAAAGGGTACTACAGTATATGCCTGAAAATGAAAATCCCCTTTAAGTTTGAGATACATTTACATTCATATATAAATATCAGATCAAATAATAAGGTATTATCTGTGTTGAGAGGTTCTAGCTTGGAAAGGTTTTGATGCCACTTTCCAGCTGCCATCAACTGATATAAATTAATCTGTAGATTTTAGAATTATCCATGGTGTTACATGCCATTTTATTTATTTTACAAATGGTCTTTTGTCTTTTTTAGTCTACACCCCATTTATTGAGTGTGTTGCTAGATTTGTTAAGATTTTCTGAATGCAGTGAAGTTTATCAATAAAGAAAATGAAAATCATTTCCTCTCTACTTTTGTATGTTAAAGAAATGTTCAAATGATTAACAAATTCCAGACTGAAGATTTTGTGCATTTAGAGAACTTCCCACATTTTTTTCAGAAATGGGGTTTGCACTTGAGGTCCCCAAAGAAGGTGACATACAGGTAAAGCAGGCATTATGTGATCTTGAATGAACAGGCAACAGTGTTACAAGAAGGTATGGCAATGGGAACCTAATATCATTGTGCAGAATCAGTGTAGGTGATAGCAGGCCCATGGCAGTGAAATAAGGGTGGGGGGATCAAGAGGCAGTGCCAGAAACATCCTTTGATAGATACTGTATGCTCTTTTACATGCTCCCAGATCTTAAATTCGTACCGTCTCACTCGCATATGGAGATGAATTCACGCTCGGTTTAACAGCTGTGCACACATTCTGTCATTATTGTTAGCATAAAGGTTACACAGATTTTTAAATGTACCAACACACACAGATTTTTTACTTACTGATGCACACTTAGTGCTTGCTAAGCACAGGCACACATTTAGTTTTGTAGTGCTGTCTGTGTGTGAGAGGTTTAAGGGCAGAGTTTAACTGAGAACATCTCCGGTCTGCTATCAGAAGCATGTTGTACAAAGGATGAGCAAAGAAGGGTTTTTTTCTCTGCCCCCTCTCTGTGGTCTTCTTAATACAGTCATTGACTTTAAATGCTTATGGATTAGTAAATAGAGTTTTTCTTATCCAGATTGCTGACGTTCTGCTTCCTTCTAGACAAGTGTAAAAAGAAAATATGGCTGTTTTAAGATTATGAATTGATTGTAATTAATTCCCCTGCAGCACAATGGATAACAGTATGAGCTCACCCCTTTGTAATCTTCACCTTTACCAATATATCAAAACATAAAGGCTTCATTGCCAATAAACACAATGTAAGATCATTTGTACCATCTAAAAAAATTAAACTGATCAATTTCACAATACCCTAGGAGTCCAATCTTAATCAAATAATCAGACCACCTTAAAAATTCAACTTTGTCATGGTTATATTTACTGTGGGACTTTCTTTCACCTGAGGCTTTACTCTCAGCCGGAGCTGTCTGCCAGCAACCCCCAACAACCCTTTTCTTTGTTTGATGAACCTTGTAGCTAATTTCAAGCCTTTATTGCATATTGCTGCCGTTACTGCATGCTGTGTAATGCATTTTAAAGAACACTTCACTTTTTGCAAGAGCAAAATAAGGTAGCTTAGTGGGATGCGCACCTTGGATGGGCTCCAGCCCCCCCATTACCCTCTGCAAGGTTAGTATATGTGATGTATAGATAAATGGATGTATGGAAAGGTGTGAGAGCAAGCTGAAACAGTCACACTTCCCAAGGAGTTTCAGTTTTTAACTCTAATTCATAAGAAAATAATACCAAAAATTGTTGCTGATTGTATTTTTATCAAAAAAAGAATTGGTCTGATCAGGGTAGCACCAATCAAACCTGAGGATGAAAAGCTTTGAGTCAATAGTTTGAAATGCAAAACTAAAACTGTGCTCGTGTTTGTGTTTACACACATTTGGGCAGAGAGAGTGGACAGAGATAACCTAGAAACAGAAACTGTTGGCTCCAAGTGTTGTGGGTAACAAGCTGATTCCATCCAGGAGAGAACCAATAAGGGTTAGGCATAGACCCCCGCACCCTGTTTCCAGGGAAACTGCGCCCCCAACCTTCCCTCTCTTTCTTTGTCTCTGTCCATGTCTCTGTCTGTCTCTCTTACTCACTCCCATGTTCCTTCTTGGCGGTGTTGAGGAGGAGGGAGCTGTGGAGGTGACTCACTGTAACATCATTGCCATGGCAATAGAGAGTGAGCCAAGTGAGGAGGGAGACAGGAGAAAAGAATGGGAATTTCCATAAGGTTTTGCATAGATGGAAAAGGTTGTCTCAATCTCAAACAGTTTATCAAAAAAACAAAGGGAAATTTCACTGTTAAACACTACACACTGCAGTGTTTCTTTAAAAAAATCATTACAATCATTCGCTCTATTTCCCCTGCTTGTCCCCTCTCTACACACTGCTTCATGCTGTCTCTCTCACATCAGCAGTTTTTTTCCACTCCTCATTTTCTCTGCCTCTGTCTGCCCCTGTGCTCCTGCCTTCCACATTCCTCTTTATGTCTGTTGCTTCCTCTTCTGTTGGCCTGTTGCACGCAACTCGCTGGTCTCAGAGGAGTGTGTTTTCCACTGGTGGATTACGCCGACTCATGTCAAATGCATGTTTAGACATGCCAAGGTGGAGTGTTTCTGTGGTGTTGATATATGCACGCTTTGCTGCTCTGCAGTGGTCCTGGTCAAAGATGAGGCTGTAGCGCAGGGAGGAGGGGAAAGGTTAAATTAGGGCAGAGAAGACGAGATGCCTAGAGAGTGAAGAAAAGTAACTGCAGTTATTTTCTAAAGATTATTAAAAGATAGGTCTAATTCAGGAACATTTCTGAGTAATAGTGCTATCTGAGCTAGCGTGCATGAAGATTTACCAGGCAAGGTTTTTTTCTCTTTAATTCTGATTAAAACCAAATATATTTCCTAGAAAAACTTCTCTCTCAAGAGACTGTGAGTAAATATTTCAGCCTGTTATTGGTCACACGGTACACCGTGTTCTTTACACAGTCTTCCTTGACCTGACTTGGTGAAAAGTTATTGAAATGCTGCAAAGGTCTTCACAGCAGGTTTGTGTGTGTGAGAGGTATCACAGCGAGTGACCCAGAGATTGAGCTGTAGAAGTGGTAGCAGAACAACGCAGGGAAACAAAATGCTGACACAATCAGACTGACATGTTATCTCTTTGACCCCAACTAACCCCTGTGGTTTTTTGCTGTTGTAGACACCCATGTCCTTATCTCCTGTAGTCTAGCCCTCTAGCACTAGAAGGACTAACAGATATGACAACTTCTTACTATTTGTTCTTGTGTCTGTTAGTCTATGTATCAACAATTCTGCCAGTTTTCCAGTTTTGTAACTGAAGTCTTTGCATGACAGCATGCTTTGAAATTATTAAAATTATTCAACTAAATGTCCCATTACGTGTGGATTTCTGTAAAATACATATTCTGCCTTTGCGATCAGCTCTGATAGAAAAGACCTTGATATTGCCTCCTCTTCATCTCCAGCTGTGACATTTAAATCCGCTTGTGTTGTCTTTCCTCTATATTCAGTCCATCTCCCTTATCTCCTCTGGTGTCACTGAACCATACAAGATAGGAGCAGGAGAAGTGACTCCCCAGCAACAAAGTGACTATCATTTTCAACTCTGTATGAGTATCTGACAGTGTATCAACCTGTAGGTCTTCCTCACATAGCTCCTTGCAGCCTCAGGGATGTTTACAAGGGTCGATAATGACATCAATGATAAGGGAAACAGAGCCAGCCCCCCCNTCACCCTACCCCTACCTGTAATCGTCCGGCGAGGAGAAATAGATTAGCACTATGCTTCCCTTTTACCAAGTAATCAGCTGTAATGTTACACTGGAGAGTTCCGTGTGCTTATGGGAATTCTGTTCTGTTTGTGTGCAAGATAATATGTTGTAGAAGGTGATGAGGATTGCAAAGATTTTTTATTTTCGATGGTAAAGGTTTAGAATGAAATGCAGGCATTTTTATGACATGTTTATAAGTTAAACATTAAATCACAGTTGCTCATAAAAACACTTAAAGCTCAGCTCTGTCAAGAGCCATTAATTAAGTCAGTTATGTTCTTATTTACATAAGTAAATTTTCAAGTCTGAAAACATCCTTTAATTAAAGATTAACATATTGTCATATGGTGGAATAATATTACAAAATGTACGAGCATCTACAAAGACTTCATAGAGGCAGGATTCCAGTAAGAAATGTACTATGTTTTTTGTCACCTGCAGATTTTTTGTTTTGCAATATGTGGTTACATGTTAAAGGCCGTTTCTGTTGTTTAAAGAAGAGTTTCTGTGACTTTGGACATTGTCCTATTACTTTTTTTCTTACTGGCATTGATGGAGATGTGACACAGCTTAGGGTTAAAATAAACTTGCATTTATGTCTGCACATAAGCGTTTGTTGTGGGTGTCTTGCATATTTTGCATTTGTTTGAGGTGCCGTTTGGGTGCGTCCTCAGAAATGAATACGACGCGATTGCAAGTTGCAACATGCATGTGATCATTGTAATGTGACCAGATGTAAGATGCAGGGTTGACAGGATTACTGTGTGTGTTAAATTAAATCAATTAACTAATTCAACTGAGCAGCTCATCATAAGTCCTTTCAGATGTTTGAAAATATCCATGGTGTTTCCCATAGTTAACTTCTCACATTGTCAAAATGAGTGAGACATAGTAGCATGGCATGCTTGGTTAAGGGGCCTCATGTACCATATACAATACTGCTGTTGTCATTGTTTTCTGTCATGATCTCAAAATAAGATATTTTTACAAATATCTTAGTTTTGTTTGTGCCCTACAAATTCTTCAACTTTATCTTTTATATATTCTCTAAATAGCCCTCCAGTGGAATCCTCCAGAGAACAACTGCGCTTACAGAGCTGGTGGTTTTCACATTCACAAGGTTTAAAAGCAAGTATATTCTCGGTCTTAGTCAGCAGACTTGGGTTTGGACTTGGTTTTTGTTACTCTAGTGCAAAAAAGCTAAATAAATTGGTAATCATAGATCCACATTTGACACTGTGTTTTACCAGAGTACTGGAGGGCATATTTTGGTGAAGAGCGACAATTTTGAATACCAGCGTGTGACTGAGCGTGTCAGGACTGAAATTTTAAAAATTCAGTTTGGCTACTGATAGACTGGTGTGTTGTACTCTTTCTCATAAATAAAGGATGTTAGAAGATTGTGTCTATTGGGGCGGCTGTAGCTCAGGGGAAGAGCAGTCGTCTACCAACCGGAGGTTCGGTGGTTCAATTCCAGGCTTCCCCAGGCTACATGCTGAAGTGTCCTTGGGCAAGACACTGAAGCCCACACTGCCCCCCGATGTGCCTATTGGGGTGTGAATGTGACATGTAATGTAAAGCGCTTCGGATAAAAGTGCTATATAAGTACAGGCCATTTACCATTCCATTTATTTCATCTTTATATTTTTCTCCTGGGCTACAGGACAGGCCCCTGTAAATTAAAACCTGTTGTTTTGAACATTTATTTGAACTTTTACATTTGATAAGTTTTGCTTATAAAAAGGTAATTCTTTGGTGTGCATCTATGAATAAGTGTTTTCTTGTTACTGCATCCATGTGAGAGAGTGCACATCATGCAGAATGGTAGCATCTCTTCTTTCCATTCTCTCCTCCCTTATTCAGGAAGTGGACTAATGGCATTTGAGAGGATGGAGAGAATGAGAAAGATGGAGGAGGGACAGAGTTCCTTCCTGTGTAGTGTGTAGATCCTGATGAACTTGGAGTTGCCTTGAGACTCAGTGTGAACCCTTCCACATAGCCCTGCAAATTCACACCCAGAGTTTCTCTAAAGCCCCTTTCACTCTGGACAAAAATACCTGCTGACACCTGCCAACATCTGGATTTCTGAGTATTGCTTTTTCCACTGGTCCCTGTGGAAAACGCAATACTCAGCACTTAGTCGCACGTCAAGTGAGTCAGCAGTCAAGGGTATTTCAGCGACTTATATGGAAAATCTAAAACACAATGGAACCCCAACACACAGATAAAACTAGATGTGATGGATGTTGTTTCCTTTGTTTTTAGAATTTGTGACAAATGTGTTGATGTTTTTACCTTTTTTATGGCATTTTTTTTAAAACTAATTACAGGCTTCTTGAGTCTTTATGGAATGTCTGTAACATGATTTGATTAAAAGAAATTTTTCATTAACTCTGTTTTTTTAAAGCTTGAATTTGCAGCTCTTTTCCGAATGGCCAGTTTTAGGGCCTTGAAGAAGTCACTCAGCTCCACTTCACCCCTCTCTTCTGCCGGGTCTTCTTTTGAGATTTTCAGCACTCAATAACCCTTGAAGCACATTATAACTGTATGAGAGAGCAAAATCAGAGTATGAGAGTTACTAGTCTACAAGTTGATACTAGCAAGCACATCAAACCGATAAATAAATGCTTGACTGACCAATTTCATTCATAAATGCTGCTTGTCTCTGCAGTTCAGTCACAGTCGAATGCAATATTTACATGGACCTGATGCTTTAATACCTGGAAGGCCTGACACTTTAAATTGTTGCAAACCCTCAATAAATCAGTTGTTTTTTTCTGCTTTTTCTGCTTCCACAAGCAATGCTAGCAAAAGGGACCAAACTGAAACAGGATTCAGTGAAGCAATACAAATGTCAAAGTCCTTTCAAAGTGACTGAGAAGTGAGACCTTTTACACCTGAGATATAATCTGTGCATGTAGCTCTATTGAATCCTTTTCTTGCCATAAACTCCTTGTAAATCATTTTGAACTGGCCCAGGCTGTTAAAACACCACACCACAGACAGATTCATGAAACAGCCAGCAATCCAGTAAATCCACCAGTCAAAATCAGATTCCTCCATCACAAGTCCATAAAGCAGAGGCTTCATTCGTGCACCATTCCTCTGTGTTTTAAGTTTTTTGTGGTGAATGTTAGTAACTGTTACTCATATGATGTTTACTGATGTTACAAGTTCATTCTTGTAATGGTATGTTCAGGTATAATGGAGCAATTAAAGATGAATATTGTAATTTACAGCTTCCCACTTGAAAAAAATTAGATAAGATGTTGGATTTCTTGTCAGGATATCAAACTTTTTACAAAAGTACTCTTAGACCATTATCAGCTCATATCTTTTTTAAGTCAAATGAACCATTTCTATATCTATATGCTGCCAAAGAGTTTTTTGTCAATAAGCAAAACTAAAATCCATGACACGAGAGTGCCCATTTTCTGAGGTACACCAAAGCATCATTAGAAGTTAGATAGAGATAAAGATTTGGATTCACATAAATATTTATGTATATTTCTCTCTACTCTATGTACAGATTTGATGTGTACATGTGGGATATAGTGAAAATAAACTAGTGAGCATGTTGAGTATAACACCAGGTTCAACAAATTGGATCATTTGTTTGATTCCAGTAGTTTCTGGACAACAGCAAAAGAAGCACAAATGTAATAGCCCCATGCTTTAAATCTGTTTCCATCTTCACGATAGGAACTCATTATTACAGTAAGGGGTGGTATATGAATGCAAAAGAATGAGACGGAGGATTTTTTTTCTTTTATCCCAGTGAGAGACAGTTGGAGAAAGCAGACAGCGAGCGGTGCAGGTTGAGACAATGAGAGAAGATCGGCACAGACAGTCTTTTGAGATTCCACTCACGCGTCTCTCTCAGTCTCTGCAGTATTGAATGAAAATGACTCTCCACCTACACACACATCCACATACACACACGCATCCACACAGAAAGTATACATGCATCAGGCACACACATTAACAAGGGAAACAATCTGTAAACATATAGGGATGAAGGAGTTTGCAAGTTATCTCATTAGGTATTACTGAGCCCCGTGGTGTGATGGGATTAGTGTACCGTAAATGTAGAATGAGGAAAGTCTAATTAACTTGCGAAAAGGTGAGTGATAGTGTTAATGTATTACATATCTAGAGGTTTTTTCAATGGATTTCTGTATTATTTTATAGAGGATCAAGCATGTTTAACTATTTTCTGTACAAAGAATAGAGGATGATTCGTAAGAGTAACCGCTGCAGTTGTTTGGCAGTAGCCTAATGTACTGTAAGTCATTTGTGGTGGATGAATGATATGGATTTCTGCATCATGTGCAGTTTTCTAAGAACATTTAAACAACTCAACCTCAAACTTGAATCCTTTTGGGGTTGACATTTACAGTGATAGCTAAGATACAGCTTCACATTTAACTGACACTTATTTTGCCCCAAGTTTTAAGGTGTTTTTTGTTGTATGCATTTTCACCTACCTGGACAACAATTCACAAAATCTCTCAGCAAAAAAACCCACTAAACTTGCCCAGAAAAAAAAAAAAGAAAAAAGAACCTTATATCTTGGACTGACATCTTTCAAGTATTGATCTCATTTTGCCCCTTGTATTTGGCTATTTTGTAGTACTTGTAGGAGTGTGCCTTTAATGTGGATTTCTATTAGTGTTCTTGAGTTTGTCTGGTATAATAAAGTATTCTCCTTGATGGTGGTATTTTGAATAATTTATGAAACAAATGATTTTACGAGGAGATGCAGGTGTTTGTCTGAGGACATACATGCGCTGCTTCTCTGCTTCAGTTTCCACCACAAACTCCTCTTGGCCAGAATATAGGGATCATAGTGTGCTAAATTTAGGCAAATCAATCAACAATTTGGTGAGTGTTCAAATCAAAAGGGACAATGATGCGAGGCAAGGCAGACAGAAGAATTTGTCTGAAAAATTATGATCCAGCCAGGTCTTTTAAAAGCACAAATATTGAAAAATAAGATTGTATTGAAAGGAAAGGAAAAGAAGGTTTTGGTCACATATTTTAGAGGAGATTGGAAAAGAAGAAAAGGATTGGTCTGCTCCCTTAATTCTTAAAATTATGTCTCACTGAAAGTCAACAAGGATGTTTGCTTTTATTCAAAAGTTGAGGATTTCATTTGTGAGCTGTCAGGGTTTTTGGTTTGCACTATAGATGCCACTATAAGTTGATTTCATAATTAATTGTTATGTTCGATGCCACCATCAATTAACCATAAAGATCCCTCAATATTGTCATTTCCATAAACGATTATGTTATATCATAAGCCAACCACTTTACTTGGCAAACCATGTTACTGCTTACATTGCTTTGTTTTTGTTCCATGCAAGTTGCAGAATAGGCAGGTGTGAGTGGAAAAGTTTGGCAGAGTGAGAGTTGTTTCTTCCAAATGAACGGATTAAGTCATCCTTGTCAGATTTTTTGGTTATAAAAAAAAGGTGCAGAGAAAGGAGGAAATGGCCTAAGTTTACAGAAAGAAACCTCCAAAGTCCAAGTAGAAGGCCTGCAGCTTTTTTCATTAGTTTTCTGTCATATTTATTCATTGTTCACAGAGCAGAGGGTTTATAGTAAGGATGAGACTTCTTGATTACTTTACTTTGTTTCTTAATATTTCTGTTTGCATCTAAATACAGAAATGGATCAAAGTTAAAGACCTATAACAAGCGTTAATGTGATTCAAAGAGGCTTTATGCAGTTTCCTGAGATTTCAACTCGTGTCTGACACCTTTGGCTGAAAAACGGAACTGCACCTCCTTTCTGTTCTCGCAGCACGCGTTCATAGTCTGACGTGGAGTTTCTGATGGTGTCTGCGTTGTGCTGGGTTGTTCTGTGTATTCTCCCAATCCATTACGATGAAATATAGACTCTGCTTATGAGTTTAGGCTTGTTTACTACCGGTGGCGGCAGCGTGATCTGAAACGTTTAACATGA
>JAPMNP010638067.1:0-14406 GCA_029874935.1 Atherina boyeri
TATGACCTCCGCTAATAATCTGACACATTCTCCTAAGTGAATAATTTTAGATTTGTTTCTACATAGGACGGGTCAGTCGGTAGGGAAGCGCTGTGACAGTCGGCCATCTTGAAACTACAAGTGGCTGAGCAGATCAAATACACAGCATGGAGATAACTTTTTGAAGCCACAATTCCATCTCTGTTGGATAGAGTCAACAACATCTTAGTGAACTTGCATGTTTTGTTGTTGTTATTGTTGTTTTAAGCATACAGTAATCGACTCCCTCCAATAACGGATGACATCATTTAATCCAAGTTGTCGAGGCGTTTTGATACATGGCAGCTACTGTTGTTGCAATACGTGTTTGAAATGGTGACGTGCAAGAGTCCATCATTTGTTTTTATTCAATACACAAATTCAACATTAGATGCAGTAATTCTTACATAATACCCCTTTATTTAAGAGTTTTTAAGTACATTTATTGAAGATAATATGATTTTCAAAAATGAACTTCGTTTTCATTACATTTGCCCTCAAACAAAAGGAATCCCTTTTCCTCCTGTTTGCAAAGTTTTGCTGCTGTCAGATCAATGTGGGAATGACTGCAGTCTTCCTGAGTAACAAAGCCTCTCATGTCCACAAGCTTGTTTATTCACTTTGTGAAAAAACTAAATGTTTTATGTGCACTCATAATATTCTCCTTCCATTTCCCTAACAGTGTCCAGCAGCAACAGGTGGAGGCGTCTGCCACCAGAATATGGCTCCACCTCAGAGGAAGAGTTCGGCTCAAGCCGGAATTCTCCAAAGCATGGAGCTCGTTCTCATGTGCGGCCTCATCACCTTGTCCCACACCGCAGCTCAAGACTTAGCGCCACCACAAGCTCAAACTCAGGTGTGGGGCCAGGTCCTGGTGGGGTTGTGATCAAACATCGCATGAAGGAGCAAGAGGAGTACATCAGAGACTGGACAGCACACAGCGAGGAGATAGCCAGGTACTGATCATTGATTAAAAAAAGTTAAAGACTGATTCATTCATTTATATCAAATCTATATGATGTGTTTGTATTGTGCTCTTATCTTCAAAGCATGTCTACCCTGCATCCTAAAGAACCTTGTCTGATGGTTAACAGGTTATTCCCCTGTGTGCGCAGGATCAGCCAGGATCTGGCTAAGGATTTGGCCATCTTAGCCCGCGAGATTCACGATGTGGCTGGTGAAATCGACTCAGTCAGCTCATCTGGCACTGCACCAAGCACCACCGTCAGCACAGCTGCCACCACCCCGGGATCGGCCATCGACACCCGGGAAGAGGTAGGCCCTGCACGTCCCACGCAGCCGGACATACAGGAGAGTATGAAAAAGGTGCCCAATATTTTCTTCTTCTTCTGCTGCTGCTTTAAAGAGTGCTTCCATCACAAATTTACCATTTCTGCTGCACTGCTTCAATAAAACGGCTGCCTCTCTGCTGCTTCATAGCTTTCATCTGCAGTTAGAGGGATTCATATATTATACTCCATCTGCTGGCACTTTTATTCCTTAATTTGTACAGCCTTTTCTTTTTTTTTGTCACAACTGGCTTTTTAACTCTATTAGATTGATGTCATTTTTTTGCAGTATTCCTTTATTTTTCTTTACTTTACTGTATCAAATCTAAGTGAAGGTACACTGGAGAAAAATTATTGAATTTTTCTCTTTATTCTATATCTTCCTCATTTTTGCCCAGTTGGTGGATCGGGTGTTTGACGAAAGCCTCAACTTCAGGAAGATCCCTCCTATTATCGCAACCAATAAGGCACCAGAGATTAATGGTAAACCAGTGGAGCACCGACCCAGAGCTCCTGACAGTCTGGAGCCTCGAGCCTTAAGGAGACGCACTTGGAACCGAGAGGAGGTGAGGGGCAAACTAAAGCCAAATGACACTACAAGGAGGCTTTCACAAGAGCATCTGCATTTAGTTTCAACCTGACATTTGTCACATTAACTTTCTTTTCCCATGTGTATATAGGCGGTGTTGGACAGCTTACTTATCCACTCAGTTTCTCAGCTGTCATCCAAGATCAGACACTCTGTTGACAAAACAGCAGGAAAGATCAGGTGATTCTGCTTGGTTATATTTTATTTTTCCCTGTTTCTGTTTTTTACAGTCAAACTAATTGTACTATGATGCTTTGTTGTGTTGGGAAAAAAAAGACCTTTGAAGACAGATGTGTTCTCATATGTCATTTCTCTCCAGGATCTTGTTCAAGGATAAGGACCGGAACTGGGATGAAATTGAGAGTAAACTGAGATCAGAGAGTGACATGCCACTCCTTAAAACCTCCAACAAGGTTCTGAAAGTCATCTATGTGAATGATATATGATAACAGCAAAATTTCCTGTATAACAGAAAGTTCATAGTTTTTATCATTATTTTCTCTTCTCTCTGCAGGAAATCTCCTCAATTCTGCTGGAACTGAAGAGAGTCGAGAAGCAGCTCCAAGGTAACGCAGAAGACAAATGCACACCTTTATGCTGCATTTTAACATTATGAGGGATTATGGTTTGTAGATTTATGGTTATTGATTGAGGATTGTGTGAATATTAAGATAAAAGATAAATATTGTATATTTTGGTATTAATGCTGAGCCTTGTCAAATCTGTAATTGGTATGTATTTAGGAGAGTGAAGTTTCATAAGCTGCTGTACATTAGTTTGCACACTGTCTTGCTCAACCCCAAACCTGAAATATTTCTCTTGTGGGAAATATGTAGGATGACAAAAGCAACAATAAGTGCTTTTGCTCAAATCTTCCACAAACTAATTTTTCATTTTCTGTAGTGATCAATGTGATGGTAGACCCAGATGGGACTTTGGACGCCTTGGCCAGCCTCGGCCTGACCAGCCCCACCACCCCGACCAAGTCCCAAGCCGCCAAAACAATATCCTCCTCTGCCACCAGCCCGGGGTCAGCCCCCCCAGCCAAAGAATCACTACCGGAGATCCTCCCTGGGCCTGGAGGTTCAGCAGCCTCCTCCAGAGTTCAGACTACCTTTGCCAGCACAGAGAAAACTGCACAAGAGACCGGTTTGAGTTTGGGGTTAACGGGAGTCGGAGTTCTGCCCTTCAACCGCATGAGGCCGAGCGGAGAGGAGGCCATCGCACAGAAATGAACGGGAAGTGACTCTTAAATAAAGTTGAAGCGGATGAACATGAGTCTGGAATGGATTGCAGGTGGCTGATGATCAGTGTTTCTAACAGCAATGCAGGCGTAGAAACAGTTTTTTTTTTCTTACAGAACAGTGGCCATTCTGCTGGCTGCAACATTTTGGATTATGATTTAGTGAAAAGATGATTTAGCTAAAGGTATCCTGGCCAGAAATGAAGTGCTTAAACTGACCTTTAGGCTCTACTCTATAACCCTCTACTGATGCACCACGGACAGAAACTGACCCATAAATACACTGATATTAACATCTCATCCTCCAACTGTTTGTGCTCCCTGGCCAAGCTGATGGACAGATCTCTGTGGTTATTCAGTCTCCTTCACTCCTCTTGCCTTCTTCATGTGTCTGGACCCTTTCTACACTAAGGACATGCCTTAAAACACATCAACAATAGTAGCAGCATAGCCTCCTGTCCCTTCAAAAAAAAATTTCAAAAACATCTTTTAAGAGTTTAAAACAGTACCTTCAGACAAACTGAATGCATTGTAAAATAAGACTTTCTTAACATGTTTTATTTACACTGTAATGAAATACAACTGCAATAATTTATAACCTTGAGTTTGTTGCAAAGAATATTTCAGCAGCCTTAAATAACCACCGGGACAAACCACATACATAAGTATACATGCTTTATACTTGCAACTGTTGAAATTATTTCTGAAATGATGCAGAATTGCAGATTTTTTTTTTTTACATACAATACAGAATTGTAACCGTCCAATGAGCCATCTGAAACAGATTTTTAATGCCTCTCCACCTCCAAGTTCACTTATTTCCTTCCGAGTAGCTAGTAACAGCTGCAATTTAGTCCATGTGGATCATACTAAAAATCGAATGGTGGTTTTACTCAGCAGTAGCAGCTTTTAGGGAAACCAATGATGATAATTATTTACCAAAGTTGACATGTTTCTTTATATAGTCATTTTCCAACAATAGAGCGATCTTGAAATTAATCTGTTATGCAAAACGTGATATTGCAATTCATTTTGATGTCAACTTCTTTTGCAGTTCACCTATTTTACTGAATGCCAAGACCCATTTTCTGTCAACAAATTAAAGATTCAAGCAGCTTATTCATCATAAAAAAAACACTACTATCTATGCCCATAGCTCTATGCTAACTTTTTTATTTCTGATTGGCTGTTTTCTACTTTTTCTGGTCACAGCTGATGTGACTTCTGTTTGAGTGTCAAAGTGTTTCAAAGAAATATTTTACAATATTTAGATACTGCTGCTGTAGATTTTTAATGATTTATTTTTATTATTTTTGTCACTGAAGTACACACAAAACCTGAACATGAAAAAGCTGCTGAAATTAGTTTTATTAAATGTGCCATTAAAAAGTGAACAACTCACAAAAGGCCTTTTATGGGTTAAAAGTAGTCAGTGATTTTATTAATTTTTTATGGTTTGTAATGTGGCTTCACATCAGTGTAAATACCGACAGCTCATTGTTGCTTTTACCAAGAGGGGAATCTCCAGTATACTTCTGTATAATTAACCTTCTCATTGACTTTGCTGCTTTTGTAGTAACTCAATAGAGACTAACCCTTTTCTGAATCTCCTCGGCTTATAGTCTGTGTCTAGACTAGAGTATGATGATTTAAAGGCAATGTATTTGTTCTTAGATACTCTGACAATAGTGAATTAGGTACCAGAATATGTGTCCATTTCCTTCTCTCTGTACTGTACACTAATTTTCAATGCCTCCAAGTGCCCATTTTGACAATAGAAGGGCATTGATTAAAAGAAAGTAAACTGAAAATAAAAAAATCTTATTTTGCACATCACATTGTTTTTTTACATGCAGACAAAATGAAGACGCAGTGACAGATTGCATGAATTGAGTGTCATCACTCTGCCTGATATCAGAAGTGACTGCCTAGCCTCTGAAACTCTGTTTAAACAAAGCCTCTAATTATTTCACCTGTTTTCTCCCCTTCCCTATTCTATCAAAAAAAAATTAGGGGACTGTGAATCCTAGGTACATGTTCATTTTTAAATGCTATGTGTCGTCAGATCAGTGTTCTTTGTAATTTTTTTTTCTTATTTTGTAAAGAAAACCACCATTTTATTTATTTTTTTTGTTTTGATATGTGGATGTTTCATGCATTTTATATTTGTTCTATCTGCATTGGTTCTTACTGTTAATAAAAACAGAGCCAATCCCATGTCTCTCTGTGTCAATAAATGTGTAGACAAGAATCTAAGTGTGTGATACATTAAAAAAAAAGTGTTTCTCCCCCTACACAAACTTCATCTCAGATTAGAATTTCCATGGGGCTTCTTTCTAAGATCAAGATGTTTACTATATCAGTGTGACAGACATAAAAAGTCTGTATTTGCGTCTTTTGCAGAAGTGGATCTGTTAAAAGATAAACAAAACAAACAAAAAAAACTGTGGGTTGCATCCAGTTGTTTTTAATTGTTACTGAATAGAAGCTTGAGGCAATTTATTATGTGTCAATGCAAAATGTAAATGACTAAGCAACACCTTTCTGTTGCCTGAACACTTAAACATTTGCATACTCAACTGTTTGCCTTTTTACATGGAGGCACACCAACACATCTCCAAAAAAGTACTCTTATTAGTGAGCACATTCAAATTAGATTGACTAAAATATGCTATATATACCAGGGATCTAATGCTATTGAACTGAGATGGGTATGACATTTTAGCTAGCACATAACATCGTTCGATAATGTACTGTCGACTGGACTGGTATAAAGATTTTTAGCTGCACTGCTATAACTCCTCACAGTAGGTGGAACAAACTGGTTCTTCCCTTTAAAAAAAGAGGTCAGGTTAGCCCTTAAAATTTAAGTTTGCTGGGGGCACGGTGGCGCAGCTGGTTGCGCCGCTCACCTCACAGTTAGAATATCCTGGGTTCAATTCCCACCGGGGACGCTGTGGGTGCTGAGGGTGTGTTTGTGCCTCCGCATCATTAGCACCCACACTCTGGCTTGGCGAAAGGGCCTTTCTGTGTGGAGTTTTCATGTTCTCCCCATGTTCCCTCACAAAAAAACATGCACCAGTCCTGGGCTGTACGCTGGCCGGGGCGCCCGATGGGGCGGGGAGGATCCGGCTGGAATGTGATCCTCTCCTGTCAGGTGAAAAGAAGGGCCTCAAGCAAAGAAGGAGGCTTGAGCTCAGTGCAGGGCCCTCCTGGGGTTGGTAGAGGGAGAGCAATGCCCAGGACTGTAATTAGGTAGGAACACTGGGTGATAAAATGTGGGATAAAGACATTTTTTTTTAAAAAAATGTAAGTTTGCTAAAGGAATGAACTGAAATCCAAACAGCATGCCCACATTTAGATTGAAAAAAAATGTAATAAATAAAAAGGCATTTCACAGCATGGTGTGAGAAAGACAAAGAAGACTCTTCGTTGTTCTGAACTTTATTATCACTGATGACTTTTTGTTTGAATCTTGTTTGCCCTTCATTGGACAGTAATAGATGTCAGACAACAGACATTGACATGGCAAAGTGGCCTGTGCAAGAAGACGGAGATTAGCCAGGGGGCCACCCCATAGTGCGTCCGCCCAGGACGTGGATGTGGATATGGTAGACCGACTGACCGCCATCCGGCCCGTCATTGATGACAATCCTGTAGCCTTTAGACAGACCTGCATCTTTAGCGCACTTCTTTGCTATTAACATCATGTGGCCCAACAACTAAAAAGGCAGAGAGAGAAAAAGAGTCGCTTAATAGGCTAATAGAGATAAAAGTACATGAGAAAGTAATCCCCTTGGATAAATGGGGGTTCAGATAAAGTTGCAGTAATTAGCTCCCTCTCGTGGTAGCTGGCAGAAAGCTGCTAAATAAAACAGTCGTACTTACTGCAGCATCACCATCCTCGGCTTGTGACAGCTGAACAATTGGCTTCTTGGGGACGACTAGAATGTGTGTGGGAGCTTGAGGAGAAACATCGGGGAAGGCAACACACTAAAACAGAAAGATAAAAAGGACAAATTGTGAGTGTGCAGAAGGCTGGGAATAGCAAAAGCATCTTTTAGACATCATATAATTAATAAAGTAGCTTTGGCTGTATCTGTTACAAGTACAAATACTAAAAACGGCGCCACTGACTGCTCGAAGCTGAAATGACCTCGCATATATGCAAAATTACAAAATGTGTCTCAAGATTACCAGGTTATTTTGCTTAAATGTTACTTGCAAGAACAACAACACAGTGCAACATATATGAAACTTTGTTATGTGACTGAACGATACTGTCTCATTGTGTTATGCATATTCTACTACATATGCATGTGCACAAGTCAAGACAGACGATTAAAACTGCAGCCTGCAATCCGATCTTATCACATTCTGGTGGAAAGCCAACTACAGACGCCAAGTGGCAGCAAGAGACATGTGCATAAACCATGCAGAAAAAAACCTGAACCGTGCACAGAGGCCAGTTATCAAAGTAACTATACTTATTGTTGGGATCAACTGTGCCATCCCTGTAGTCTGCAGACTTTTATGTTCTAGGTTGGTTTACTCTGCTATTGGTAACTTCCACATGGCATGTTAATAACAAACCTCACACCGTTTCGGTTTCTGCAAACCTAGCATGGAGCTAGCATTAGCTCTATGTATTCTGTCGGCAGGGCAGCCGAGCCGCACTGTACTTAAATTAGTCCATGAATGTACGTTTTCACTGCATACCTGATCATCTTCGTATATTAAGTTGACAGGAATCTCTTTGCGTACAATTTTTCCAAATATAGTGTCTCCGCCAGGTTTCGCCACCAGCGCTTTAGCTGTTTCATCAGCCATGTCAGCATTGAATGCAGCATTCAAGAGCCGCTTTCAGGTCAGTGAAAAGGCACTGAACGGTGATTGGCCATAAAATACGTCACTTGAAACTTTATGTTGATTGGTCAATAGTGAGTTTTCCTTTCTTACGTCTACGTGCAGCGGAAGTCACTGAGTAAAATAACTCAACATGGGGACTCGTTTGAAGGTGAGGATGGGACATATTCATGTTGTATTACAACAATATTTCTAAAGTAGTGTTTCCTTTAAGCATCTTTAGCTGAATCTAGATAGTCTAGTGGTATTTTTTTCATATAGGTATCTTAAACCCCTGGATATTGCTAATGACATGATATTCCTGCTTCAGTTCATGTAACAGGCTCAACTGTCAAGTCTCTGAAGTAGCTAGAATCTGACTGTGTGTATACATGCAGGTCCTAAGCGTGTTTAAATCGCTGCACAAAACAAGGATGGCTGTGTTCAGAGATGATGAAAGGGCACTGATAGGTGAGTTATCCAGCAGATTGGTTTCCTAACAGAGACCAAAATAACTAAAGGCATGATGTTTAACAAACGTTCGAATCGTCTGTTAAAGGTATGCAGTCATCTAATGCAGATGTTGTTTTTGTTTTGTGGTGGTGTTTTTTTTTTTTTTTTTTGTCAAAGCTGCAAGGCTAAAGATCAATGAGGAGTTCCGGAAAAACAAAAATGAGACGTCACAAGAAAACATTCAGAAGGTAGCCTACAATGGCCTTTTCTATCAGTAATATTACAGATATGTCAGATTACTTTTTTTTTTAAAGTGTGTTCATGAACCATTATAGTTTATCATTGCTTTGGAGTCTGAATAGCTTCACAGCACCCATTTTCCTAAGCAGGAATTTGGATTTTACTTTTTAAACAATGAATAGATAAATAAACAAGGGAGGGAAGAGTTGATATGTCTTTAACTATCCTGAATATTTGGGATAAAATTTGTGGAGAGGGATGGTTCTGATATTTTCAGCCAACAGCAGCTCTTTTAAATAACAATTTTACATGCAGAAAGTGAGGCAACGCAACTGTTATATAAGGTTAGCTTCAATCTTCAGTGCATGTTATTCACCTACTGTCAACTCAATATTGGCATGGTGAAATTATAATTGTGTCTCCTATACAATATGAAATGTTCACTATTTGTTTTTAACAGATGATTAAAATGGGCTCAGATGTGGAAACTGTTCTTCAAAAGGCTGTTCTACAAGTGGAACATGTTGAAGAAAACAAGCTTTGTAGGATTTTTCAGTTGCCTTTCATGAATTTATATTTTAAAAATAACTGTTTGAGTAAACTGCTTGTACATTGAAATAATTCAGCATATCCCAGAAGTGAGAACCTCACTGACATATTTTGATGGTTTTCCCCAATGATACACTGCATTGTTTTCTCATTCTTCTTATATTTGACAGTGCTTCGACCCAGAGAGGACCTAATGCTGGAAAATGTACCCTATTGTGATGAACCACGGAAAAAGACATGACAGACTGTCTGATTATGTCTTTGTCTGCAAAGAGACTTATCAACCATAACTTTTATTTGCAATCAAATGGATTTTTCTGAACGGCATTTCAAGTGGTTCTGGACCTCCAAAGCTAACACATTTTAAAGATAATCGGTTCATTAAGAAAAGACTGCTCGTGATTCCATGAGGATGTTTCCTCCAAGAAGCCTGTGCTGTAAACATGCCATAACTTAATTTCTATCATTTACAGTGCTTAATTAGTTTGTGTGTGTGTGTTCTGTTGACTTTTTCTGTAGCTTACATTTCAAACTAACTGGTGTAAGTTTGTTTATTTCCTGAAAAATTACAGTCAATGATTGGACCGTGACTCCTCTTTAAAGGCCTGATAGAAATGGATGACTGCATCTTCTGTAAAAAAAATAAATAAATAAATAAAAGTACTAATTGTATTTCATTGGATATTCAGTAATAAAGTTGTGGTCCTTTGGAAAAGGTTAAGATACAGAGATTTTATATTTAAAAAATGTCATTGCATGAACTGAATTTTGCTTACAGGGATAATTACAGATGCGTGTGGCTCATCAAATACACAAAATTTCCCATTATGTGGTTGAAGATGTAACTTGAAAAAAATCAAGAAGCATCATTACTCCATTGATTTAACAATGACTTATAATAAAACAGAAGTACAAAATATTGTGTAAGAAAGAAGTGTAGAAAGAAGAAAATATACAAAAAGAGAAAAGGACAGTATTTTATAGAATTCAAAGGAAAGTGAGAAGATAAGTTAACTGGAAGAATATTGAAAGGATAATTTCAAGACTTAACAGTCGTGCCATGATGTTAGTTGGAGCAGAAATATATTACATATTCAGTGAGACATCAGAACATTGTTCTTCTTAAGGCTGCAAGAACAAAAAGAAAGTTAGTATTTGGCCTAATAGCACACTATACATAATGGGCAAACATGGCTTAAGTAAACCAGATTTTTTTTAATCAAAGAAATTTTAGAGGATATTTTGTTCAAGTGTAAGAAATACACGATATAATGGATAAAGATTAAAAGACTTGGAGGGGGAAAAAAGTAGGTTGAATTTGCAGACATTTTATGGAACAATTTAGGAGATTTATGTTATAAAATAATATTTCGTTATCTTGTCGTATCTGACCTGATTAAAATAATTTAAATGAAAAAGGCGTATGAATTTTCCGATTGTTTTTTTAATCTTTTTTATTTATTTATTTATTTATTTATTTTTTATCTACTTTTATTTATTTGGGGATTTTTTTTTTGTCTTGAGCAACAGGTGGCAGTAATGTACCATAACGTTGATCAACCACCACACTAGAAGAAGAAGCGCCGTTACTCTGGCAACGCTCTCACCGTTTTCCGTTTTCTTCCCTTCTAGCTGTCTAGCTAACTTGTCGGCTTGAAAATCAAATTTCATGCCAAAAGTAAGGTGAGTGTCATTGTATATTATGATTTTAGAACCATACTGGATAATGATTTAACATAAACAGCATGTTTGTCTTTGAACTATGGAAAGCTTTTGTCTTTTATTCGCCAGCTCAGACACATTATGGGAGCAGGCTCTGGCGGAGGTCCACAGTCGGGACAGCGGAGGTGGGGAGGAGGACCGAGGGGAGACTGTCAGCGAGAGGAGCGTGTTTCTTATGGGGAGCAAGGCTGGGGTTTGTTAAGCATAATTTCAAACCATATACAACATTTGAATTATTTTCTAATAGAAAAACTGCAAACCCATTTCTGTCTGTAACAAATTACGGTTTAAATTAGCCATGGTTGCGGTTTGTTTGTTTTTCAGGGTAAAACATCTATTCTGCTGAGATGTCTTGAAAGGTGAGCATGTGTGTGGTCTGGATGGTCACCTATCATATAAACATGTAATCTTAGTATTCTGTATGCGGACCTAAAATGAAGGGTGTTTACCCATTCCACTGTTAGACCTGTCTTGATCTTTTATGATCCAAACACATTAAATTATTTCATTTTAAAAAGTTAGACCAACAGTGCCCTAAGTTTGTAAGGTACGTTTTCTTTCATATACATTGTTGCTACACTGAAATAATACAGATTTTTAATCCACAGGGATGAACCACCAAAGCCAACTCTGGCACTGGAGTACACGTTTGGCAGAAGAGCCCGGGGACACAACACCGTAGGACTACTTCTAAAAAAAGTTTAGACACTATCAGACCTTGGATATGATTATTCTTACAGGGATACAGAGACACAGCGAATGATATGTTATGATTGCTTTAAGGAGCTGTGTGAAAAGTTAAACCTTGCGAAGAGTCAAGTACCATGACTGAAATTCTCCATTACTTCCAGTATTCTGACACACGGGTACGAGTACAAGGGATCAGTGTTAGAATTAGTTTATTTGCTGTTGCAAATTAGGATGTTTCTGTAGCTACAGTAGCCTCAGCAGTGGTGGTGCACATTTCTTCAATACAACACAAACTGTACAAGCATTTATATCAAAGATTGTTTCATCAGAAGAAAACCTTTTGAAATATCTAAAACTACATTATGCAAATATGTGTTTCGAAGAAAAAAAGAAAGGCAGAAGAATTTAATCAAAAGAACACTTCCAACCAGTAAGAAATGGTCTCATTCATTATATTTGTGCTGCGAGCTAGTAGCACAGAGAACGGTTTACAAGTAGAAGAAAGAGGGTAACTCTATGACAATAGAAGCAAACATAATCTGTATACACCTAAGGCTAAAGCAACGATTACTTCAGTAGCAGAATAAGGTTAAGGTTAAGCATATTTAAAAACCCACAGTGGGCAGTCTCAAGAAACGCAAGCTAAATGTATAACTATGTTCCTCACTTTCTGAAAGGCAGAGGTGCCCAGACTTCTGCATACAGCTGTTTGTGGCTTTATATGCCATTTATTGAAACCTGACTACTCGCTCTATATGCCTTCTTTTAAGCAAATTGTTGAGAAATACAGAAAATGCATGCATACAGCTATGGATAATATATAACGTGCATGATATAACTGATAATTTGGGGGTTTTCTCTTTCAGCCCAAAGACATAGCCCACCTGTGGGAGCTGGGAGGAGGGACTTCTCTGTCAGACCTGGTTCAGATACCCATTACTCCTCTCAGCATCAGGTAGGGTCCCTTAAACACATTCTTAGGATTATCAAGCTTTTATGATTTAAAATGATTACTGTTTGACATGTTCACACAGTGGTTACCTTTTTTCATACATTGTAGACTTTTACATGCATGTTTAACATAAGTATGCTCTTAACAGTAATGTCATGCTAGTAAACGCGCAACATCTTCCCATATGTATCCTGCACAGCACAACATCCTCCCTGTCTTTTCTAAGGTCTCTTTCTGTCATACTCATTCTGGACCTGTCTAAACCCAACACTCTGTGGGGGACCATGGATAAGCTACTGCAGGCTGCACAAGCTCAGTTGGACAAAGTCTTCTCCCAGGCACAGCAAGCACAGAAGTCCAAACACAGCGTGAAACACCAGATGCCAGTCCCGGCTGCAGCACGTGTCTTGTCTAAAGAGCACCCTGTACGACCAATAACACTGGCCAGTGTATTAGTGAAGTCTTTGTATTGTAGCATCTTTGATGTGTGTTTCAAGTGCATGAATGACTCTTGTCTCAAGTTCTTAGAAATTTGTACTTAAAAAAATCTCACCTCACAGCGCCAACTTAGTAAAAAAAAAAGACATGTGTAAATGCTTTTCTTACAGACAAAAGCAGATTTTTCTTTCTTTAGATGATTGAACTCTGATTTTTTCTACAGGACAGAGAACTAATCAATCCATTTCCTGTTCCTCTGCTCATCATTGGCAGCAAATATGACCTCTTTCAGGTAAGATACACGCTTAAGCATTACCAGTGCAGTTGGTCTTATAGTGACTTAATGACATGGTTTGTTTTGTTGTGTATTGTTTCTTTAGACATACACTACTTGACACAGACACTTTCACATTAAATGTAATGGGGAAGTGTGTCCAAACCTTTGACTAGTAGTACTGTATAAGTTGTTAAGAAAGGTTTGCTAATCTGGAGTCACAGTTAACAATAGAGCCGGTTTTACCTCTTGATGTCTTCTTGGAACCTGGTATATGATGTGACCTGTTTAGAGTGAGTGTTTCACTTGTGTTTCAGGAATTTGACTCTGAAAAGAAGAAAGTGGTTAGTAAAACACTACGTTTTATTGCCCACTACTACGCAGCCTCTCTTATTGTAAGTGTACTTCTACAATACATGCAACACAGAGAATAGACATTTTTCAGGGGGTTTGATTGAAAAAGTCTGATGTGTTTGCTTTCTTTTTTTTTCTTTTTTTTTTTTTTAGGTCTGCTGTTACCTTAAATAATTTATCTCTGTAATTTTTTTCTCTGTTGTTTTTCTGTAGTTCACTAGCATAAAATCTGAGACCCTCGTGTCAAAGACCAAGAGCTTCTTCTCTCATCTTGCATTTGGTTTAGACAGAGGGTAAGAAAAGTAATACAGTTATCAGACATAGTTGAAGTGAACCACGCATTATGAAGTTTTAGTGTAATTTTAATATCATCTCTCAAAAAAACAACTTTCGTTTCATATCTATCTAAAATTCACCTTGACCATGTACAATTTTGTCATTTGATCCAGTTATTTTGGGGTGTTAAGATAGGCAGCCTCTTAAGAATATTTTTAAAATAATTTAAGATTAATTCTTCATTTAGTAGCCAGTATATTTGTTGCCCCCACCTAAAACTAGTGAGGTCGAATGCATTTGTAATTGACATATTAATGTTGAAACATTTTCAGAGAGCTGTCAATTCAACTGTATGATCATTTTAAATGCTACAGCTTGAGGTGTTAGTATTAAGTTATTCGGAGACAGAGAGGTACTTTGGTCGGTCAGTCTACTTTTTGTTAATATAAAAGAATGAGGAGGACTCAGTAATGC
>JAPMNP010638085.1:0-13434 GCA_029874935.1 Atherina boyeri
TATAATTTGTTTACAATTCTGCAGAAAATGAGCAGATTTTTTCTGCATTTGCATCACTGAAGCTTGTACTTGAGATGAGGGAGCGTCATGGTTATTAACTGTAATTATAATAAAGAACATTTGTGGATTATCATTAACCTTACCCTTTAACTTAATTCATTTCATTCTGGTCTTTTGACCAAATGTGACTTTTTTATTTCACGACAGTAAGCTGATGACTGCATTTATGGTTTTCAGATGTAATGTGGCTTATCATATGAACATTTTACTGTCCTTGTAAATATAAACAAAACTTTATCATTTCATTGTCTTGCTGTTTCAAAACAAAGCCTGGCATATGCATTTTGAAAATGCCAGGATTTGGTTTAAATTGTATGTTTAAGTATATATTGTGCACTAATATTTTCTATATCATATCCCAGAGTTTGTGTGCAAAAGTTGTTACTCATGCCTGCAGTACACCTGATGGTTCATCGCTTTTAAATCTATACGTCAGCTTAAATGATATAGATTCATCTTTAAATATTGTGATTTTAGTCTGACTTCCAGTTTGAGTGTATGACATATTGGAGATATGAGGATTGTCCACTAGGTGGTGTTGTAGGATCTACTGAAGCAGTTTAATTATCAATCATGCAATAAAGTTAACAAAATATTGTTTTTGTGTCTGCATATGAATAAAAACTTTTGCTCATTTCAATGTAAGTGTTTCAGACCCGTGCTGCGATGCTTATTACCAGATGTGTTTGAAAATACAAAAATACGGAGAAGTTTTTGGGTGGTGATATATATATTTCTCATGGTTTACAAATAACTTTTTAAATGTGGCATAGTACATTACACATTATTTCCAGAGCAAAATAAATATATTGCACTTAAAAATCATCAAAACACAATATTGTTTGGTGTCATCTTCCAATTATGGCATACAAAAGAAAACAAAGTTTTAAAAAGAGATTATTTTCAGTGTTAACTGGAGACTTAGAAGGGTGTAACATTTACACAGAGGCAACATTCAATTCAGGCTGTACATCAGAAAAAAAAACTGAATTTCCAAAGTAAAAAAGAAAAAATTGCTCACTAAACAGGAGATAAAATCAACTGCGTGCAACATTCCCATCCATATTCTGCTCCGACAGGCTTTGTGTGATGTAAAAAATGTGGTACAAGTCATTTACAGTGTTTGTTTAATCGGCTCTACTGTACATTTCAGAAAAAGATGATGGTCATGCAGCAGCAGGACAGCGCTGGGAGACATTTTCAATCAAGTTTATACTCCTCGGATTCAATTAAATGTTTTTTTTATGTAAAAAACTGAAAAATGTGAATTTCTCCATGAATCTGAGGTCACATTGCCAAATAACTCCATTCAAACAAGTTATTCAGTCAAGTAATGTTTTGATCTGCAACTGTTGCATCATTGGATAATGTCAGCCTGATAAATAATGCAATATTTCCAGTGTAATTTAACATGAGTGTTAAAAATCAATGCATCGTGACAAAAAACGGAATAAATCTAACTGTTCAGGTAGACTTTTATCGTGTTTTTAAATACAAACTGACACAAAATTATTATGTCCTCTAATTTTTCTAAATTGGTCGTAACAACGCCCTGTGAATTTTAACGAATAGATTTTAGACCCAGCAATGCTTGTATGTTTTTCTTTTGCATCCCTTTTCCAATTAAATGACTGCACAGGTGAGTTAGTGTCGCAGTTAGTCGACTCTTGCTGCTTCCAGCTTCTTCCTCTGTGTGCTTTAAATGAGTCATTACTTCCAGGTGTGGACGCCTTGTCGACACCATGTGAGGTGGCCATTAATCACCTGCTGCACACAGACAGCTAAAAGGCTGCATGTAGCTGAAAACAAAACAGAGCTCAAGTTTGTTTTCAGCTAGTTGAGATCATTGGAAATCGATTTCTCAAGGAATCACTCCCACATGGATAAAAAAAACTGAACTAAAAAATCTAAAATGTAGCTGTAAAATGAAAGCTATTGAACTGGTTCAGGCCCAGTCACACCATAAAGACAGACAAATGAATGTGTCTCCATGGAATTGGCTGGATTATTATCAGACTACTTCGAACATTTCTACTGAATCTTGAGGGGGCAGTTTAGATTCAGCCTTTTAATTTAACCTGTGAGCATTAACAAACAGTTTGTATTAATGGAGTTCAGTTCATTCTTCTTCATTTTGGTGGTCAAACTGGTGGGATCTAGCAACTCACCATCTATCTGATGTACTCAAAAGGTAGAAAAGCTGCACTTTTAGACCCAGTGGCCTCCAATTTACATTGAGTTTAGTGTGAATCACAAGCTGTTTGTCCAAAGCTTTCTTTAGTTGCCAACAAAAATAAATTTATTGGACTGGTTAATGTTGCCATTTGTCCTTTCATGTGTTGTCTGGAAACCACTTTTTCTACTACCAGGGAGTTAAGAGAAAACCAAAATCTTTTGTTCTGCAGTAATTTATTTACTATAATAGCGTTTTTACGTGAGGTTGTTGGGTTTTTTTTTTTTTGGGGTGTGGGGGTTGGCCTCAACTGTCTGATGTTCTTACAGTATGTTTCTTGATCTGCCCCTAGGTATCTTTGATATAACTTTATCACTCATCTTCATGTATTTAACAATCTGGATAGGAGTGATCATCTGCTTTCTTTGCAGTTCCAAATGTCATCTACATTTGTAGTCTCTCAGCTAATTTATTATGTGCGTGTGTAATATAAATCAAATGGCATCTGCGTCAATGAATCTAAACCTCCTTGTTCTTTTAACACATTGATGGTGATGGTAAACACTTTGCAATCACAGCCTCTACTTGGATTATTAATGTGACTGGCCCTTTAAACTCTGTTTCACAGGTGAGCGTTTTTATTCCATGTTAAACCATATACTGTAAGGTTAACCAGTGTGTTTGTCTACTGCAGTCAGCATGCGTCCGGTCATTTTTTTTCTTTTCTTTTTAACACACAGTGAGAATTTTTCTGAGTAAATGTTTCTGTTTGTGTTCTTTGCAAAATGAATTTTGACAATCTGTCACTATCTTCAGCAGAATGTGGAGTTGTAACTCAGAGCTGTATATATGGCTGACTTCGTCAAACACAGTGGAAAGCTGAGATGGCTCCTCCGCCCATCGTTCACGCTGAAATGTTGAGACGGATCTTTGGTGTCCAACACTGTGGCATCAGATGAGTGTCATCTTAAAGGTTCGCACACATCTTCAAAGCTTTGATGGAGAGCATGTTGCCAGTAGCAACTGTAGGCGCCAGGGCTCTCCGTTTATGGTTAAAATGATTTGAGGATCCACTCTGTGTTCTTCAAGGGCTGAGATAAAACATGCATGTGTTCTCTTTTTTTCCTATCAGGTTTCTTAGTTTGTATTGAAGTCATCAGTTTTTTTACAATGTTTGTACGAGCCACAGGATTCCCTGGTCCTGAGGACTGTCTCAGTCAGTATGCCATATCCCCTTCATGTCCCAACCATCACCTCACTCACTGCAGGTCAACTATTTACACAGAGCAGAGGGAAAGGTGAGCCAGGGTGGAGATATAACGTGTTGCACCGTATTAGAGGCAAGCTTCAGAGCAGGGTTCGGCAGTCTCTTCCGCAAAACTGAGTCATACAAAGGGTGTCATGACCGTGGAGGAGTGGCGGAGTCCCTGGATGGCGGCGTAGGGCCCCTGCTGGAAGTAGTGGTGGTAGCGGGGCATGTGGAAGGAAGGGAAGGAGGGCCCACTGCCCTGCATGGTTCCAGCCAGAGCGGTTGGCGTCAGCGGCATGCCTAGCCGGCTGTAGGGGGGCAGGGAGCCCTGGATAGGGTGGGGCAGGGAGGCGGTGCCGGTGCCCATGGCTGACAGAGACTGTGGGTGCTGGAAGCCTGAGAAACCTGAGGCGGTGGTGACCCAGGAACTCAGGGAGAGGTTGTCTGAGGCAGTGAATGCTGAACCTGCAGGGGGTGACAGGAGGACATAAACACTTAGCATGAGGCTAGCATCACTTTATGTTTTTCTGGCTTTAACTTAATACAACAAAAAGACAAGAACTGATGACTTGTTGGCTGTAATTTAGACTGAATGTTGTTCCAAACCCACTTGTGGCTGCCAATATTACTTGTACTGATGCAAGAGAGCTCAGTTATTTGATTATATTTATGCATTTACATGTAATTATATATAGCTTATATTTACTACATCTATTGTATTATATAAATTGCTATATAATATCTGTACTACATAAAATATGCTAATAATCACTGATATTAACTATGATAGATAGTGATTGTATATCTCATTTCAACTACCGTATAAGCTTCACACATTTGTGTTTCTGCAGTATATATTACAAGTACTTCTTATATACTATGTTGTATTATTTACCAATACACATTCTTGTGTGCAAATTTATAAGTTTGTACTTGTAATGAACACTTACAGTTTCCAATAATAATAAAAAAAAATTAATCTGTTCTTCGGCCACAAAAAAGACCAAAATCATTGTAAGAAATGTACCACCTGCTTTAGTAACATTTATCTATAACTACAATGCTGAACTGTTTATAGATGCTAACATTTACTAATTTGTTATACCAATGAGGGGATTTTCTGAAAGCAAAATGTTGAGTACTACCAGTCTTGTCATAAAATCCACATCACATCTTGTATCCGTGCATACATTTGACGTTTGTGTATAATTGCTGTTCACCTCTGGTGTGTGTGGAGTGTCCATCCTCGCTCAGGTTCTCCTCGTCACCGGTGTAGGTTCGGATCGGCGACCGGGCGTACGAGTGCTTGTGGATCAGATTCTCAACACTTTCCCTGCAGCAAAAGCCAAAGAGAGAGCCCCCAAAGTAAATCTCTTTGTTTTTTTTAAAGATATATATATTCATGCAGCTGCAGTTAGAGATTCAACTTGTAGACCAAAAAAAAGAAAAATAAATCTGCAACCAAAAACACATACACTAAAATAGCTGCAGTTGTTTACCAATACTTTTGATTTACTGTAGTAGATATTTCAATTATTTGAAACCTTACTTAACCAGGAAACCAGCAGAAACAAGTGTCACAAAATCAAATTATATATATATATATATTATATATATTATATATATATATATATATATACAAATAAATAAATAAAAACTGTAAAGATTACATATAAAGTTATTTTCTACCTCGACCGTTTCATATTTTAGAAAATTCTGACCACAGAAATATTTTGGCTAAATTTTTTGAGGGGTAAAACTTGTTATTTTTCCTTTCACTTTAAATATTTAAATCTCATGTATGTTCTGTGTTTATTTGTTTTTATGTTCTTCCTTTGCACATTTCTGTGCCAATATGAGGTATTTCTGTTCATATGATTGTTTTATCTTTAAGTCTAAATGCATGCCTCACACTGTGTAGTCTAATGTCTGTGCAGACTGCGTGTTGATTTTGGCATGTGTGTGTGTTGTATATGTGTTCACTAACCCACAAAGTGCATTAGCTCATTTGAGTCTTGTCAGACAGCACTTCTCAAACACAGTGACACAAATTGTTGGGGGAGGCGGTGTATGTCCGTGTGTGTGGGTGAGTGGACAGGCAAGTGGTCTGCATCATGAGGGCCATGCATCCACATTAGCAGCCCCCTCTACAGCCCCCACCGCTCCAATTAGGTTAGGAAAGTGCAATATCTGTCAGCAGACGAGTACAAATGTGTGTGTTTTTATCAGCGTCGGGCCCCTGCGGCGCAGAGGCCACTGCGAACTCCCACAATGCATGGCAGGGGGGGAGCGGGGCGGGGCATGCTGGTTTCAATCAGTCACTGCAGCCAATTGAATTACAGTGTGTTTTAGTGCAGTGGCCGACTCCAGACTAATGTGATTTCTGCAGCTCCCGAAGATCAATTGATCAGGTCTAATTCACAGCCCTCAAAAAGAAAAAGACAGAGAAGAAGGAGTGGGAGGAGGGGTGGGGTTGGGTGGGGGATTGTCTGGCTGCGTTTCAGCGGTCTCTGTTTGGGATCTTTGATTGAGGGAAATGAGCAGATGGTTTGATTTTGTCAGCTGATTTTGGCCGTAGTGCCGGAATCGAGAATTACAAGAAGTGCACGTGTGTGTGTGTTTGTGTGTTTGTGCTTTGACAGCATCCGCAGAAATCTGTTGCTAGTGGATTTGTTACTCTACATAAAAGAAAGCAGTCTCACACATTCACACAAACACAAAATATAAAAATACAATTAGAGAATATATCTAGAGGGAAAGTAGGATGAAAGCACTACAACTGAGGCACCAGATGACAGACAGTGATGGGACAAAGAGGCAGAAAGAAATGACAAAGTTGGACAAAATGAGAAGACAGGCAAGAAAACGGGATTAAAGACAGGACATAATCATAAGAGAGGGAGGACAGTTAAAGACAAATATTTTTAAAAAAAGCTAGAAGAAGTTATAAAGTGCACCAGAAAAAAAGAAAATAAAAGAGATGGAAAGGCTAGAAATAAAGTCCAGAAATAAAATAAAGAAGGGAACAAAGCATAAAAAGAGGAAAATGTAGGAAAGACTAGAATGAATTAAAAACAAGGTAAAGAAAAAAGAGGGAGCGATGTGAAAGAAACAACAGAAAGGAGATTATATTTAACATGGTTAATCTTTTTCATACTGACAAACAGAGAGAAATAAACACTGCAGCGCCTGTATTTACTAACGAGCAGCCACTCGAGATATCAAACCCTCCTCCCTCCTTGTGTATTTTGTTGGCAGGAACAGAAGTAAACAAACAGTGCAGGACCCAGAATCCCCTGTACCTCTCCATGTCTGTCAGCCGTGAGGAATCCCGGAAACCTTTGGCAAACGGGTTGCTGTCAATCTTCAGTTTGGTTATCTAGGGAAGCACAGCAGGAAGACAGCAAAACAACTTGAGTTGGTCAGGTTTGCTTGTTTTTAACTTCTTTTTTAAAGCATGTTTTTTCTCTTTTCTGTTTCAACATGAGATTTCAAGCATCTTTTTTTTTTCTTACCATGTTACTGCAACTAAATGTCGAGCCAGGAAATTAAAGCTATTTCTTAAAAATTCATCTTTACTTAACATGACTACAGTAACAGACATGCAGGATTAAAATGGGAAAAAGTTTTCTTAATTCAAACTGACTTGCTGCTTACTTAGTCATAAGTATTTCCAGCTGTAAAAACATACAGTATGAAAGATTTAGAGCAGGTTTTCATTGCTGCTTGACCTATAAGGTGAAAAAAATGACTAATTAATTAGCATAATTTACCATTGAACTATTAAATGCATACACCCAAATCACAAAGTTTATTTTGTTTAACCTTAATTCAGCCACAAACATTGAACCCTTGAGATTTGATTTCTCTTCTGAATGTCTGGGCCAAGACAGAAGGCTGCTGTATCACTTCTTACACAGCAATGCACTTTTAATTGAGACAAAACAATAATAGAAGGTATTATTTGGGGTTAAATCAGGAAAATTATGGTCAGCCGTAATATTTACAACCTAATGTTCCTGCTTCAAAATTATTTACATTTTTTCTTTTATTATTTGTTTAATAAAACTTCAGATTCAGCGGTTTCTACAACTGAGTCCAAGCACATGATAAATAATAATAATAATAATAATAATAATAACAATAATAATAATAATAATAATAATAATAATATTTTTTATTTATAAAGCACTTTACATTTGGGCAACAAATCTCAAAGTGCTAACAACACAGTGCAAACAAAATGCCTCCCTCATACATCTTTACCTCCATGATGAAGATGTATGAAGTTCGATACACTATTTTCTGTATAGTGTATAAAAGAAAATAGTGTATACTTACATCTTCATAGAGATAAAGATGTATGAGGTTTGATCCACAATTTTCTTTGAAAAAACAAGTAAAAATTCTTTAAATTTCAGCTCATATGCTTTTGTCCTCATTTGCTTTATGGTTAATCTATGAAAATACTGAGCTGTTAATGTTCAAAAAGGAGGACTAGAAAATAATTACATTAGTTGAAAAAGTTTCTATAAACATAATATAACAAATCTACACCATAAAAACATGTTTGATCTCTGCATGTAAATGCTACAAATGTTAGATCAAGTTTGTGAGAAGTTTAGTTAATATCTATACACCAGGGGGCACTGTAAGAGCTTCAGATTATGCTTTTCTTCAGCCAGGGACAGGCCTCATCTATAGTAAGTCAATAAAACACTACCACTACTATACTTGTAAGAAATCAATCTACTTTGCTCAGCTGATGAACAACATTGAAATAATCTGGAAATGCCTAGTACTGTATAAGCAGGTTTTTTAAATATCATGTCTCATGGGCCCCTTTTGTAAATCAGAAATCAGAATCAGATGTACTTTATTGATCTCAGACTGGGAAATTACAGTGCTGCAGGAGCATTATATAATAAGGAAGCGGATGAGAGTAAATTAAACTATAAATACTCATTTAAAGCAATGTCTTTCTCTGTCCAGATAATCAATATGTGGAACTTCTTTTCTTTAAAATGTTTTTTTTTTCATTAATCTGAAACCAAAGCATTTGATAAGTTTATGTTGAGTGATCTGGTTCCGTCTCTGAGTTGTATTGTAATTACATTGTCTAACTGTGTACTTTTGTGTTTACAGCACAATAATAAATGTAAATTCATGATCAGTAGCTGTTCTGGAGTTATCACTTTGTATCACATGATTATTGTTAGGGTCAGGTTCTTGCGATGTACTTTAAAAAGCTCCTTTTTTCTCCTTTTTTTTTTAACCTTATATTTGTCATTTTTCATGAAGACCAGCAGAACAGCTCTGACGGAGACTTTTGTCCCAAATCAAATGATCACTCACCAGCTGATTCTGATAAGCTGTGACAGCGGTGAAGACGGTTTCAACAAAGACAAAGGTGCGAAATTCCTCAGATTTGAGATTGAGCAGTGAGGCGGTGTGGTCCTTCTTCTTTATGATGTGGACCCGTGGCTGGTACTTGTGCATGGAGTTGAGGATGATCTGCAGAGCACAAGAAAAGCAGAAATCAGCTTACAGTATACAGTACAGACCAGCTGGGGTACATACTGTACATAAAAATCAAATTTTGGTCTGATCTTCTGAAAAGCCCCCCTAAAGTTGATCCTTAATGGTATTTCTTTTTTCTATTGCCAACAATAACAGACTAAAATCAATAAACCAAATATATATTTAAAGAAATTAATCTTATTAATCTGTGTCACAGTGCTTAACTGTTTTATTAACTATTATAAACACATCTGCGAGCCACATTTTCTACCAGCTGACATTTTCCATCATAACCATGTGCAAATGGTTTATTTTGACTGAGTCTCACATACACACAGACACAAACCAGCCTGCTCCTATAAATACTCACAATCACACAAGGTCTCCAACAAAGGCATTATTTCAGCCTTGAGTAATATTCTGGGATTTATTCCATAGATTAGTCTCTTAAGGAAAAAACAAAAAGAAGCTCTCTACCACATACAGACTTGTTGGCCTTTTCATTGGATTTTTTGACAGTAAAAAATATAGAACGGGACTAGCCTGACATTTAAAATGCGTAATGAAAATAGAGTCGATTTAGCTGACATTAAAAATAGGTAAATCTACATAAAAATGTAATTATTCTGAATAGTCGTGTACACTCTGCACCAAAATAAGAACTAATGTTAAAATAAAACAGATTACTATTACATAGTTCTGTTAAATTAATTCATCAGGAATGTAAACAAAGTCCAATATTCTGATTAAATATGAACAAGAAGTCCCGAATGTTCTCCAAAATAGTTTAAATTTTCATATTTGACAACTGGGCTCAGTGTAAAGCTCCAAGCTCAGGGGATTATTTTGTGTTAGCTTAGAAAGTCTTAAAAGCTTGCTGTGGGGCTAAATTATTTCAGTCCAGACACTTTATTTTTAATGCATAGTCAATATTAAAATGTTATCGTTTAATCGACCACAGAACAATAGAAGTCCATGTGATTTTTTTTTTCTACTGTAAAGAGAAATTAAAAGTCTTCACATTTAGATGGTGTTGGCATCTAAGTGAAAGATAAAAAGGAGGAAAAAGACATATTTATTAAGAGGCAGATAGATGAGGGTGGAGTGTGAAAAGACGAGGAGTGGAAAGATGGAGAGGTATGCTGTCATAACTGAATGAGAGAGGAGTGCAGCTGCAGCTTCAGGGTGAGAAATCCTTCCATAGTTGATCCTGTCACGCTGTCTATATTTACCTTTTTTTTTTACCACTAAGTTAGGACAACAAATGCTCAATGGAAAAACAATGCAAAGTGTTTTCAGAAGTCTTCATCAGTGTTTATCTTTGCTACAGAAGGATGTACCTTAAATGTACTTTCGTCATTTTATTTTTTAATGCCATTGATTTAATACAATTTTGTTCCATGTATTTATTTTGGATATAGTAGTGATTTAACATATGTCATGGATTACCTATGTTTTAAAATGTGCAGCTACAAAAACTAATTTCTGAGACTTATTTCAGTAGGCCTACAAAATATGAATTAATTAGAACAAAGGCAGCAAGGTCTCAAAAAATTTTTACTACATCATCCTATCTACTAGAATCCTTGAATCATTCATACAGACAAAACTGTGCAGCCAAATAATATGTTTATATATGTTTTGCATTTAATTGATATTACATGAAAGGATTTAAATTTTGTTTTATTTATTCATTGGAGTAAAATACTTTAATTATTTTATAAAAGAATTAAGCTTTTTTTTTGTTATACAAACAGTCAAAATACACCTCTGTGTTAGAGTGGGATGTAAAAAGGATAGTTGGATAAAGTGGGGCATGTGTAGCATTAATTTTATTTTAAAGCTTCAGTGTACAGTTTGTTGCCTGAAAAGGTGCACAAACCTTTTTCACCAGAAGGATATCTTGTTTCCCAGTCTTTGCCTTAGTGAGGTTAATTAATGGATAAAAACTGAATTTATGTCGTGGGTGTTTTCTAGTCCTTGCCTGCCTTGGCAATGTCATCAAGTGAAAGGAGGATTAGGAGAACATTTTGCTTGAGTCTTTGCATGCTAATAATAGTCGACTTTTCATCGACTATTATTTTCTGTCAAAGACACTTTTTTCGAAGGGATTTAAATATTAGCACGTGCACTCTGATCCATTTTACCAGTCAGGGCAACAAAGTGTTGTTTTAACAGCGATATACAAATCCAGCTGAAAGTTTCACCGGAGTGTTAAAGTCTGTCAATCTAAAATATTTGCTATTGGATATATAATGGATTTAGTTGAGCTATCGTTTCAGTGTGATATAGCCTGTATGGCTCATAAACATATAGGCTAGGTCTGTCCAACTGAGTCCATTTTGCTTTCACCTGAAATATAAGCTAGCTAGGCCTACTGTAGCCTACTCCCAGAGCAGTGACTTTCACTGATAACATGGAAAGGTAATAAGTTACTTGCTTATGTTATTATAAACTAGGGGAAAGATAGCGAAAATAGCTCTTACATGTCCGTGTTGGTCCAGTTCGTTGTTTGTCAACTTGACTTTTTCGAAGGAAACCATTTGCTTCATCAGCTGCTCTCCGGTAAACGGAGAATCCGGGTGGACGTATAACCTGCCAGAGAGGAAGAACATATCAGCTTTGATTGGCTTAGAGGTATTCCAAGCGGAGGTGTCATACCCAATCAGCGCACAGTCCTGATTACAACCAAGCTATTACCAAATAATTAGTTGCCTAGCAACCACCTCCAACTTAAAAAATATGGTCGATATGCTACATGCTACCCTTACATGTAGGTAAGAAGTAAGAACTATACTTTAATAAGTTAACTGGCCTCATTAGAAAAATAAATGTGCACTATTAAGGTTAGATGGCCTCCTAATAAAGCATAGGATTCGTTTTATTTATCTTTAAATACCGAACTTCTTTTTCTTTAGTTTATTTTTTCCAAAAAGTGTTTTGATTGTGTAGCCTAGCCTCTAGCCTACGCGTTGCAGGAGATATAATCTGCAGCATCTTTCTGTCTTTTTCTCTCACCGATGCTGATGCTTTGTGGAAAACACGAACATCAGCTGGCTTGAGCTGACATCAGTCAACAAGGTTTGAATGTTCACAGATGGTGAATTAAATTAAAAGAGATTCAATTAGCTAATAGGATAGGTTTAATTCATGTTGGCGATTCCTCTGTATTTTTCTTCTCTTTTTTTCTTACACGAATTGCTGATCAGGCTATGTTTAACTTCATAGGGGAAATAAAATCCTGTGTCTTATTTCAGTGTAAGGCCAAACTTTGATAAATCCACAGCGTTTTTTTGGATGCACAGACTCAAAAGATGATTAGTTTGTAAACATCTCGGCTGTAGCCTAAGCCAAGTCTTTCCATTTAGATTAAATCGGTAGCCTACCAGTTCTGCTATCCTTGACAGAGATTTGTTCTTACAGGCCTACTGAAAACGACCTTTAATAGCCTACTCTGACATCAAGCCAAAAAGCCTTAACTTAAACTATAAATACTCTTGTTAATCTTTTTACCCTGTCCGCCCAGGATCATAATTGGAATTCAAGGTTGTCTTATTATTGTAATGGCTTTTCCAATCTTTTTTTTACCTCCTCCTTCTCGTCGTTTTAAAACCACATGATGTAACTTGAACTTGACTAGCGTTAAAGAAGGGTTAGATGCGTTTACCTGGCGGGCAGAGGTGGATCAGCCTTGCCGGCTACCAGCCAGGAGGAGCGGTGGTAGGCGTACCGGTACCGCTTGTTGTCCACCGGGACGATGTCCATCAGCACNATGTACTTCGAGTCCTGGTCCACACCGGAGAAAGAGACCCGGATGGTTGGAAACATCCTCCTGATGATGACAGATTATTATTATTATTATTATTATTATTATTATTATTATTATTATTATTATTATGTGGGTTTCACTTAGTTATCAACAATACAGCATTATTTCTTGAGCGCTCTAAACGTTTTTATTAATTTATTTAGGGCTGTAATAAATATATAGGTACTAGGCTAAATGTCATTCGCATATTCTTTTCTTTAAAAGAGTGATAACTAAATCATTTTCTCATTCGTTTTTTTTCTTTTAGGCTGAATTTATTGGCCTACTAAGTTAAAGAACAATAATTGTTTATTTTAATTAATTTCAAATTAGGCCTATTATAATCCAATATCACTTTTGTTTTTGTTTTTTTAGTTGCACGGTTCTACCTAATTGTTGTGAAAATTGTTATCTGCTCTATTTTAAACGGCAGCTTAAATGGAAATTGATCAGACTTATGAAACAATAATTGTGATATCTGCAGTTTTGTGTGTTTGTTTAACATATGAGTTTAAGCTCAAAGCGAGTGAAGTCAAATAGACTCGTCAGAGCTGTTTACTTTATCACGAGGCTACTCTCCCATCAAGCTCTAAAATCTGTCAACTATTATTTTTATTGTTGTTG
>JAPMNP010638170.1:415-12921 GCA_029874935.1 Atherina boyeri
TCTCAATAGCATACTTTTCCTTGTTTTGTGTGTGTGAGTTGTCATCAGGAATGTGAGCCATCTCTGAACACCAGCTCATCAAAAGGGATTCATTGTGGTCAGGCAGAGTAGTACAAGAATCTGTCTACATTACAACTGATACGGCGTATCCATTTCACTAGAGTTTAATGTTTTCCCTGGGCCCCCCGACAATAAACGGCTACTTTCTAAAAGTGGAGGCATGTCCCCCTCGTGTTTCCTGCACACTGATAGCATATCTAGACCACTGCATTTCCGAAGCTCTGTTGCTAGGCAACTGTTTATCTACTATTATGGGATTTGGTAGGGCTCAGTGGGGAGGAAAATATGGACAATTTATGCTTTTGTTTTGTAAAGTATGTGCACATTCAAGAAAATCTGTATTTACATTTCGAGTGTAAGAATATAAACACATGCTGGTCAGTCGCAGTATGTATGTGCATGTAGATATACAGCGTTGTAGTGTTTATACCATATTCCATATCTCTGAAGCTGTACTATCAACACACATGCAGAGACAAGCACACACTTAAGTCTTTCCTCTGTCAGTCTGTTGCTTTTCAGGTGAGTCTTTAACCTTCCCAGCCACTCCATTTAAAGTATCACTCTTCAAGTCAGTCTTACACACTCTGCAGCACCGTACGCACACACACGCCGGCATTTTTACCATCATGGTGGGTACACTAAATGTTAACGCCAGCAGTGCAGGCTCAGCACTGGACTGGAAAAGGAGATGATTGATGCCAGTCAGTGGCAAATTTGCATGCCAATAGGATTGTGAATAGGCACTGATGGAGTGACGGGGTAATTTCCTCCTTTCCTCCTGCTGTGGGGTAAAAACTGCAAGAAATCCTTATGACCAGTGTTCTGATATTTTGCAAGATCAGTTGAATGACTTGGAGTATTGAATACACATTTGCTGATTTGTAATGAGAACTTGGATTATTTACCACAAGTATTTTTTAAAACTGCTCCATGCAGCTGCTGACTAAATGTAAAACTGGCAAACATCTGTTTCTTAGGTCAAAAAGCATTAAGACACAAGTGTAAACTAGCTTTGTGAAAGCTTTTAGCTATTAATCATATTCTGTCGTGTGAAAATGACTTACTGCCTATGACGTGCCTATGGGTACTCTGAAACAAGCTTGTGCTTGTTTGTGGATATGGTTAATCTAACATGGTAAGGGAAGAGCTTTTACAGAAAACACCCATAAAGACAATAAAAGGGCTGTGTGAGTGGATATGTTTTTTATGTGCATAAGTGTGTGTGTGTATATGTGTGTGCATGTTGTCAGTGCTTCAGTCCAGTTGATGAATGATCCCAGAGGCTGAGAAGAAAATGTCTATAAAACACCCCAGCTACCCCTTTTCTACCGTCCACCATCCCTTCATCTTCACTCCTTTATTTTAACAGCAAAAAGCGGTTTTACCCTCTCTCCCCCTTTCCTCCTTTCCTAGTTATGTCTGCATTCCTCTCGGCAATCAAATCTTTTTTCACAAATCTCCTTTTTGTCTGGACTTTTTTATACCAAATGTCAGTTGGCTAATAATTGAGAGACATCATTTTCTCTCGGTTTGGAACAATTAACGAGATAAAAGCCTGAAGAGGAGTTTAAACAGACACATAAGTTAATCCCTTGTCAAGGTTTTTTTCTTCATGGGGTGAATTTTTGTATTACAAAAATGGAAAGAATTAATGATGCACATAAGCGATCACGCAAAAAGAAGTATGAAGATATTTGGGAAATGCTTTGTGTTATTTGTGACGTGGTAAGCAAGAATGTTAAAAATGGCTTTTTATGATGTGAAAGAATTTGTGTTTGGTTTGGAAAGAAAGAAACTATTTCATTGCGCAAGAGAAGAATATTTGTGGGTCTATTTGGATTGAAGAGAAAACAAAGATGAATCCAGGTCAATTTGAGGGAGTTTGTCAACTTTGGAGTAATGTTTCATTGTGTGGAACAGCAAGAATATATAGAATTTACCACGCCTCCTATAACTTTTGACTTCTTGATAGTCTGCATTGTCCAGAGCCTTTTTGCAAAACAAACAGAGAAAAATAAAAAGTCAATATGAAGTTATGAAACTGCAGTCAAATTGAAGATAGCTCAGTCTTTCAGGGTGGAGTAACTAAGGATCTTAAAAACCCTTTACATAAACTGATACCGTAGGAGAAATACTTATAAAACATCCACTCAGCATCCCTGTGATGTAGGATTTAGTTCTGTAGCACCTGTTAGCTTCAACCATAGAAACCGATTTTCTTTTACCCTCACATTTCAGTTAGCGACCCACACTGACACTAACAACTAACAACTCCCAACTCCCAGCCTTTGTACCATATTGCCTTGGCCCCGTTTTTGCCGGCTACCCCACACTGTGCCAACTAACAACCTCCCTCTGTACACACAGACTAACTTGTATGAAGCAGGCAAGCACTCCCCTCCCCAAAAACCAGCTGAGATGAAAAGGCTGCTGATCACACAACTGTTAAACTTTGATCAGTCTGGCAACAAGTGTAAATAGGATCATTAATAGGGATTTAGCAGGGGGGCTGCCGTCTCCGATTAGACGTACGCAAACATGCACATATGCTTTTTTTTCGGTCGTTTGCATTTTAAAAAAGCTCTCTGTTTTTCACGTGGACACACAGGCCCTGACAGTTCACTTTTCTGTTTCCAGAGACGAGCTGCAGCATGCAGTCGGCGTACCAATGGGGCCTTTAATTGGGGTGTAATCTAAAAAGTGTAATTTGCCTGGAGTGGATAAAGAGATCTGACAGCCAAAGTAGAAGGAGGGTTGCAAGAAGAGGATTACTGTGAGGAAAAAGGGGGTCGGAAGACTAAATCTGTTGGATGAACATAAGAAATGAGATGAGAGCATAATGGCAGGGAAAAGAAGGAAAGAGAAAGTGACAAATGTATGATCAAATTTACATAAAAGCAGACCTTCCATGATAATTTCCACTCTTTTAATTCTTTATCTTGAGTACATCTAGATTAACTTTGTACCCATCATAACATCCAATGGTCGGTATCTATTTCAGAATGAGGGAGAGCTTTATCTGGGAGAAGTATCCTGAGAATGAGAGGGATCTGGCTAAAGTGTGTCCTGATTGGTTGATTTCCTGCAGGTTTTCAGAGGTTGTAAAGGAGGGGATTATGGTGACTCATGAAAATGCGAGACTCTCATCAAACTAATCAGGAAGCTCCGACAACTTGCAAACAAGTGAAAAACTTTGCAAACATGCCAAATGTTTGGGGATGACGTCGCCTTAAATGCAGACATACACAATATGAGAGTAAACATCACAACAAAGGCTACAGCAGGATGTCTGTTTGTTAAATATGCTCATTAGTTGCAGCTGTTTAACATTATGAATCATGTTCCTCACACTATATTTGTTTCCTTATTTGAATTGGTATGTACAGATGTGGGAAGGGTAGAAAAATGTGGGTGGAGGTAGAAACCATCCGCTGCAAAGATCTAGAAAGATGGTTTTCACGTCCGCAAACGTTACCTAAGCTAAGAAGCTAATTCCTTTTCTTTGTACACAATGAGAATTGCTTGGGGGTTGGTGAAGTATGACTGCTTGTGTTGGTAACTCAACAAATGGGAAATTTTGGATGCCCAGTTAATAAATGTTGAATCCAAAGTACCGTTCGATCCCTTAAGCTGCCTTTTCACTCTGTGTATCTTACAGTATTTGTTTGTACCTTCATACATCCAATGCCAACAAAACACAGACATCTGAAGCAGTTTCCCTCACAATTCATGGGTCAGACTCATGCCCTTTTAGTGCTAGAACAACCTTGATTTTTAGTTTGTCACCCTGCGAAGCCAGCATTGTGCTGGGCCTTGTTCATGAAATGGTCATGTGAGAAGTGTAGTAAAATAAATCCAAATATTTTTGAGACTGCGTCGCTGGCCAGAAAAAAACAAACAAACTATAAACAAACTACATCTATTGATCCCAGATTGCTGGCCCTTTAAGAAAGCTGGAAATGGTCAGCTTGTCCTTATAACTGAAAACATCTTGTTTTGGAGACAAAAATAAAAGTAAAATGCTCCAAACTCTATATGTCCTTGATAATTCTTGCTTTTACTTGTATTCAAATGATAATTTTGTTGTTTTAACTCTGCTGATAAATCTGAAGACATGGAAATACATGTCATCGGCTTTTTAAGCGACAAAAATTGTGATACAAAATTACTCTGAATATGAGTGTAAGACAAAAAACATTAACAATGAGCTTTACATATTTTCAAATATTAAGTCATGTGTTTACATTGATATGATTATAGCCATTTGCCACATTAAATCTGGTTCTAAATGAATCTCGCTCCAATTCAAATCAACAAATTAGTCTCTTTCTCTCCCTAAACTCCTTAGATTTCTGTTGCCAAAGCCTGATTACATCACTTTTATAACCCACAAAACCCACTGGTGCAGTGGCTTTCCAGTTGCAAGCCTCTTATCTATCAAACCGACTGACCTCCACCACGGCCAATGTAGTGGGAGATGTTTGCTCATGTTGCACTGGCTGGTTGAAGCCTCTTTAGAAATAGGAGTGATCAGGGAGATAAAATAGCAAATCGACTGATCTCTCAGCAGGAGGGAGGATTGTAATTTAAAAAAAACAAACGAAAAATCAGTCTGCAAAGTCTGTTACCCTTTGTCCCTATCATTAAAGGCTTTTTCAAAACCACCACATCATTATCTTGGGTAATTCAATTTGTGCCCCCCCTCGTTTTTCTTACCAAGGGATTTAATTCTTGAAATATGGTAGGATTAAGTTATTTGTGGTTTTGAATCATTCAGTCATCATTTTACCGAGCAATAGCTATAGGTCATGAGTAGATGCGAAAAATACAAAGACCAGTGACTCCACTCTGCTATAAAAACTCTCTCTATTCATTGGCTTTGTTATGATGAATCACAATGAACATGTGCTTATCCAGCCAAGGTCATGTTGTAGAAGTCTTTTGTTGGGCTTTTTAAAATGTCCCTGACCTCAACCCTCACCTATAACCTTCTGAACCTCCCCGACCTGTGACCTTGTTGTTTTTAACACCATCATGTGTCCGATGAGCACGGCGAAGAGTGAGAAGTGAAGTGCAGATGTTACTCGTTATAACAGCTTATTTAGGTATTATTTTCTTTTCTCCTTTCTTATTCCTTTCTTTACTTTCTTGACTCCCACTCTTTAGAAACATTAAATGAGCCATGCATGTGGCTTTTTGGATAGCTGACTTCTCCCTCTTAATTATTTATGCTGAACTCCATGCCTCCTCACAGCTGTGAAAGCTAGAACACATACAGATTCCTGCAAGCAGCTCTGTAAATACATGCCACGTGCTGGCAGTGATATTTTTAGGGCTTTGTTTTGGGAGGGGGAGCTGGCAGCTTGAACATAGACTGTGAGGGACTATTATTGGAGATAAAGGAAGGGGGGCTTCCAGTTCTTTTTTTCCTACCTTGCTTTTTGAATAGATGTGACATAATTTTCAAGACTTAAACCTGTTTTCAAATGTTTGCAATTCCCAATCCCCTTTCCCTCCATTTGAAGTTGTACTGTGCATATATTTGCCTCACTTTCATTTTCCTCTGTAGTGCCCATCAAAGGTATCACCTCCTTTCTGTTTTTCAACTTTTTATGTTCCCTCATTTCTCATTTATGTTATTCCTCCTCAATCCATTTAATTTCCATGCTGTCTACTTTTTCATTTGTTTTCCTCCTCAGCCCATTTACTGTCATACTTTGTCCACCTTGCTTTATGTGCAACTTTATATCCCTCCCATCCAATCCAGCCTCATTCATGTTGTTTTGTCTTACTATTGTTAGTGTCTCTGGCTTGGATGGGTAGTGATACTGTATGTACTTTGCCCTCCAACCTTTATGCCACCTGGAATTGTGAATGAAAATATTGTGCAAAGGGGCAATTGAAGCATCAGTTAAAATGGTAAATGAACTATATTTATTTAGCGCTTTTATCCAAAGCACTTTAAACTACATGTCACAATCGTCCATTCACACACACATCCCGATAGGCACATTGGGGGGCAGTGTGGGGTTCAGTGTCTTGCCCAAGGACACTTTGGCACATAGCTCGGGGAAGCCTGGAATCTGTGCATATATATCAGCCTTCTTAAAAAGAAAATTGGCATCATTTGTCGTTTATATCTCAACAACTTTCATGCATCAGATTTTGTTCCTTAGCGTCACTTCAGTGTTTCTTTAAGAATCCTGCCAAACGCTGGGATGGCATACATGTTGTTTTAGGAGCTAAGGTGGTACAAAACACTCAGTCAGGGCTTTGTTTGAGGGTGGAATAAAAGCATCTGTAAAGAGCAGAGATAAGTCAGTGAAATGAAGAAAGGAAAACAGGAAAAGAGCAAAGAAGTAATAGGACTAAATAAGAAATCAAGGTGTATGGTAAGAGAACTTAATAAACAAGAGTGTTCAGAAAAGGCTGGGAGGTGATGATGAGAGGAGTGAATAAAGGGTGTATGATTGAGTGACTGAGAGGGGAATCTTCAGAGGACTCCTGATGTGAGTCATCCAACCAGTGAGTGATGGGTCACCATGGACACGGCCGCTGACCCTGCACTGATGCCCAGTCTATTGATCTCATTAAAGCAAAACCTCTGTTTCTTTTACTCTTTCTCCGTGGTTGCTTTCCTGTCTAACTGCATTAATCTCGATGAGATCAACAGCTTTGAATCTCTCTTTGCCCCTCTTGTGTCTGTCTCTAAGCATCAGTTTTGGTCAAGCTCCCTGGCTCTCTGCCTTTCTGTTTTAGCTTTTGTTTTGTCTTTTTAATGGCTGGCTGTTTGTGGTTTTTAGTTCAAGCACCACAAATGGCAAAAATGCACATCATGGTTAAATACACTTGGGATAAATAGTGTGAGATAATTTAGTGCAAATGTAACTGAAAAACCCCTCTGTTCTAAACCAGTCCAGTCTGTCGGTCGTTGTGTCCATTATCTTCTTTTCTATTTCTGTTCTACGTTTAACTCGGACAGTTAGTTTGCAGTGTTTGTCTCACAGCACAGAGCATATTCAGACAAAGTAAAAGTTATCAACAAATGAATAAGTTTAGATGTATATATGTGTGAACAGTAGAGAAGTACTGTCCGATTACTCACCAGTGAGATAATTTGCAACTAGCCCCCCTTTGTGCTAATACAAAAGGTTATCAGCCAAGTGCAAATACATGTATACACAGTTCCTAGCACACACAGTTAAAGCTATTGAAGTCATTTCTGTGGAAAATGTCCTCAGTGGTGAAACCTTTACCATTTTATGCTGAGACTTGATTAAAGGTTGATTTAATGCTCTCCAAACAATGAGCTGCTGTTTATTTCCAATTAGTGTGATGGATGCAGACCATTACAAATATACAACCCTTCTTGTGTTGTTTTTTTCCCCTCCACTTTTCCACCTCGTATCTTTTTCTCTCTTAAACAGTTTTGTTGGATGACACTTGCATGGTAACAGACTTTGGCAGAAGTGTTGCCATGGGAGAGGATTTTAATGGTGGTTGTAGCTGTCCAATGTGACTCATTAATTGGATGTTTATCTCTTTGAAGATTAAGGCTGGCTCTGCTGTATGAAACCTTGTGAGATTTATTGTGAGTTTTTTTATTTTCTCAACCCGTTCAGCAATTTAAAAGTATTAGTCATGTTGGGTTACAGGTAGATTCCAGTTTTTTTTATTATTAATAGACACAAAGTTCTCTGTGTACTGTATATGTTATTGTTTATTTATGGATAATTTTTGTGGCTGTAGGGTTCAAATGATAAAATGTATTTAATCTGATGTGAAACGATATACTGTAGCTTAATTCCCCCACAAACATGCAATCAGGATCCTGAAGGGCTCCATTAGATGTTTGCATTTACAGTATGTGCATGCAATTGTTTGCTCCCAAAGATTTATATTCATCTCAATTCTATAATCTTTATCAAGTAGTGTCTGGTCTTGCACCCAGGAGCTTCAAGCTATCAGTCCGGCTCACATTCACATCGACACATCCCATCATTTAAAATCAGAAGCACTCAAAGCTCTATGTACAAGTAATTTTATGCATTTTTGATCTGCAACTTCAACAAGCTCCTTTCCTCTCCATGCTGGCTTTCAATAAATTCAGATGATTTCCCGTGTCATTAAATGCTTAATTTGACTTGCAAATGGCCTCCTTGTGCTATCCATGAAGACGAGATGAATGTAGTGTAGACATACACATTCATATATTCAGACATACAGAAGCCGACAGACACCACTTGGCTCATGTTTAATTAAGCGATTTGTCTGTGAGGGTGTGATGGACCCCGTTCACTAGAATCACAACATGTAAACTTTTCCTTTCACGGCTCAATATCCTGTGGCCCTATAGGGGGCAGCACACAGTAGTGGCCTCTTTTGTCCTCTGCCAGCATGACCAAGGTAAACATCCTCTTGGATTATCTCTTTCATTCTTTATCTCACTTTCTTCCTCCTTTCACCACCCCTTTCTTCACCCTTTCACCCGCCTTCTCATCTTCTTTCACACTCACTCCATCTCGATTCTGTCTCTGTCTTCCGTCTCACAGATGAAAGCCTCCCCATGGCTCCTTTCACTCCTCCTGAAGCAGCCCAAATGAGGAAGCTTATCTGATGACTCCCCCTCCCTCTAGACAGAAAGACGTGATACACACACATGCATGCAGATACACACAGCTGTATGCCCATCCCTCTCTGCATGTGTACATATGCAGGATATAACATATGCAAAGAAGGATAATCAGGAAACACCCTCACAGACATACGGTATGCCTGGAGGCATGGCAGGCCTGGTGGGAGATCTGGGGGCCTGGCATTCTGGTATGAAGTGCCTGGCGTCGGGTCCCCAGGGGTGGTGGGTTTGACTGTGATGTTTGGTTATTGGGCTCTGCACAGCAATGTCTTTTGGTCTGCTCTGTAGGGGGGACCGAGGGAGGGCATGCATATGATGTCTTTTATTAAACCGTAATCCCAACAGCTGTTGTGAAGCCAAGCGTTCCCCCATCTACCAGTTCTGTGCTTTTTTCATTCTTTGTTGTTTTTTTTATCAGACATCTTGTCTATTTTCCATGTCAGAGTGCAACACACAGCAATTGTATCCACTGGAGACCTCTTAACTACTCATATCAACATTAACTTCCGATGTAACACATTTACATGAGCAAATTTGTTTACTAGAAAATGTAATGCTCCCAGGAAAATAATTTTGTTCAGCATCTGAGAATCAGCAAATAGATGACTCCTGAATCTAAATTTCTAATGCAAAATGTTTACCCAAAACATGAAATGTATTTAATGTATCTGTGTTGCTACAGTAGCAACTACCCCATGCTTAAAAGTAAGACAGAACACATGGTCATGGAAATGTACTGTACTTAAACACATCCAATACTGGTTGTGTTTTCTTTACCTAAACCAAAAGGAGTCGTTATTATAATAAACCTGTATCCTCAAAAAGTGTTTTGTGTCATCCATTTCCCTGTTTCACAATAGATAAAGACCTCCACAGTATTAAATGTGTGAACACTGCAGGATGGATATGAGATATCTCTCCTTGTATTTTCAAGTCCTTTCATGATCCAAATGTCTGTTATATTTTCTGTTGCGTGCTCAGTGAAACTTAATCTCCACAGGCAGCTGTTTAGATTTATCAAATTACCAGTGATTTTCTTAATACTAGAGAGGCATACAGTTGGTCCAGGTGACGGATGAAGTCAGGCAGTGGATGAGTTGGGAGGTCAGTGTGGATTAAATGGATTGAACGCTTCTGTGGCGCTAAGGCGTCACACACTCGCTTTTAAGGTGGATTGCTTTTCAAAAGCATGCTGGGCTGGATGCATCCCACTGACTTTGATGTGTGTTTTTTGGGGGGAAAAAACTAATTCAGAAATCTACGGCTCTCCCAAACATTTTGGAGAGAAAGTATTGGAACAGAGCAAGCCTATTTTACTGCAAATTGCATTGAGCTATTAATTTGACCCCTTTAAGGCCAAATAGATTTATTGAGTAATTTGAAGAACCCAGTTTGGCTGCAGTTGCAGCTTTTAAACTTCTTGGGTAAATCTCTGCAGGTTTTGCACACCTGGATCTAAGCATTGCATCCATTTCTTTTTGTCAGATTCAAGTTTTGGAAGTGTCTGTGAAGCATCTTTAGGGCTCTCCAAAAATGTTATCTGGCCTTAGAACTGCATTTTGGCTGGCTCACCCAAGGACACTAGAAGATTACTCCAGAAGCAGCTCCAGTGTTGTTGTGGCTGTTTCCTGGCTCTTTTGTTCAGAAACTTGAGTTTCACCAGTTTAAAGTCGGTACACTTTGCTCTAGGCTTTGTCCCTTTATTAATGTTCAATGCTACCAACACTCAAAGCTTCATTACCACTACTTTGTTATGCAGGTCTACAATGAGTGTCCTTCTTACTTGACAACTTTGTTTGTATTTATTTGCCATGTGAATAATGGCATATTACACATACTGTACAGATGTGTAAACCTTTTTATGTGCTGCCCACTCAATTTAGTTTAAGTTCAATACACTTTTCAATCTATCAACTTTATTGTTGTTATACGTACAAGTACAAACATTTTTTTTGGGAGGGGCAACTCTCATCAAAGAACCAAGTCACTTTGTTTGCATGTGCTGCCATTTACTCATGAAGTTCTTTTTAAAATAATTATTAAACAGGCAGTATAATACCAAACAATGAGTGTTGCACTCGGTTAATGTATGCAAAACAGTGCAGGCACTTGAATACTTTTGAAGCAACTTACTGTGTAAGTGCTCACTATGATCAGACAGTACATGACAGCCTTGGGGCAGCACTTATTCACAAGAGATGTGTGTCTGTACTGTATGTGTTGCCAAACCCTTTAATGTCCCATCAGAATTAATGAGTCGGCGTGCGGAAGATAACAGTGCAGCTGTACACTGGCACCTGTACTCCTGTCGCACCCCCGGCCCCTCTACCTGCACCTGGCTACTGATTGAGCCTCTCCCGGGACCCACTCAATGAGGGACACGTGTGTCTCTCTCTGTAATTACCCCCACCTCTCCCAATGCCAGCTTGACAAGTGTTCACCCCTTTCTCTTTTTCTGCCCCTTAACAAGAATGAAGATACTGTAGTTTCATCTGTCTCCATAAATCAACCCATCCATCATAGTTTCAGCTTTTGCCCTCCCCTCCCTTTCCTCTTCATGTCACCCAGTACCCACTGTCTCACCCCAGTTTTCTCCCCCAGGCCTCTGGCCTTTCCCCTGGGTGCTATGTGGAGGAAGGGCCCAGGCTTTGTCTTCCTGTCTAGACCCTGACATCAACCACATGGGGAGAGAACTTAATGATGGGTTCAGCAAATCTGCTTACTGGCTCTAACCCACATGGGTGTGGGCATACATATGATAACACATACAGACACTCTTTATTTTTTCTGCTTTTTGTTCATTGTTCTGTCATCTTTTTTTTCTTTTAGTGACAGGAATGACAAAAATGGACAAAAATGTGTGTTAACCATATCATTATCACATCCCCCACACTACTTTTATTCTTGAGCAGATAATTAGAGATGATTTCAAGCTAAATGTTATAGATTTAAGTCCAATACTGAAACTACTAAACTACATTATCCGCTCTTTAGCTTTGAGTGATACAGCTAAGTAGTCTTAAGAGTTCTAACTGATGGAAGTGGAGCTAACATGGGGTTTCTTTGAACTAAAATTAGTTTTCACGAACATCTGTCATTTCAATCCTTGAAGACTTTTTTTAAGGATCATAATTTTCTTGCTTCCTTAAAATTGTTGCTCGAAACTTTGAATAAACGTACTATCTTTTAAGGTTTTGACGGCAGGTTTAATGGCTGCTCCCATCATTTCACATCACGCATACTGTAACATTTTATTACCATTTTCAGCTTAAATTGTTGCATTTTTCTAATCATAGTAAGTAAACACAAACTGGAATAAAAACACACAAGTGGAAATTTATTGCTGTACACTATTTTTAATCCGCCTGCATATGTTTTGGTGTAAAAGGCGATTGAGCTTAGAAAAAAATAATGAACTTGCACATTGTAATTAAAACTATTTTGACTCAATGTTTCTCATGCATGCATGATTTAATCCTTAAAAGTCATTGACCATTACATAATTATCTAAAATCCTTTGATCAGCTCAGGATAGAATTTAATATTCCTGCTAGAGACTTTTACAAATATCTCCAAATTCTAAACCTTACTAATTCATTGTTAAAAGATGATCAATTCAGATTCACCTTGTCTAAATTGGAATATACCTTGATCTCCGCTCAGTCGCTGAAGGGGAAGATTTCTGAGTTTTATGTCACTTTATCACACCATAACTCTAATGCCTATGATATTTTGAAACAATTATGGGAACATGATCTGGGAGTTACTTATAGTTTACAAGATTGGTTTAAAATTTGTAAAAAAAAAA
>JAPMNP010638176.1:0-13226 GCA_029874935.1 Atherina boyeri
CTTTAGGCACTCAGCTTCTTGGTATTCTTCATTATTCCTCACAAGTGTTTTGTGCTCAACGGTGCACAGGTGCTAAAATGTCATAAAAGGGCAGGCCAGTGGTCTAATTTCCTATTTTTGCTCTTGTTGCCTCACTGTGACACTAAAGAAATGTCTTTGAGTGAACATTCAGAAACCATGGAAATGATTTCCACACAATTCATTTGTTTTGTTTTACCATTTCACAATTCTGTTATTCAAACTTAATGTACTTGGATCAAACCAACTTAATTAGTTAATGATGATTCATCTTATTTACTGCCACTTGATCCAATTGAATTTATGTTAGTTTCTTCATCCATTTCAATTCACTAGGTTTTTTTTTTTCAACTAATGTACTATAATTGATCCCAACTTCATTTGAAAGCATTGATCCAAATAATTTTATAATAATTATATCATATTTTTACAAAATTAGGCAATTCAACTGATGTTAGTTAAAAGTGGGGAGATCCTGGAAAACGGTTCGAGAGAACTATGTTTTAAAAATATACATGGTTTGAGTTCTCGTGTGATCTTGTATCATGAGACCTTCTGCCCGAGAGATATATGACCACAGTCTGGCTAGACAGAATCATGTTATCCTCATGTGACTGAATCTAACAAGTGTTGAGCTGCTGAAGTTCATCGAACATGATTGAATTATTTTCACCTTGGAAACATGAAATTATTTTGTTCTAAAAACATCTTAGACTGTACATATAAAATCAAGCTGGCTAATTTTTTTTGAGTGATATTACCAGTTACCAGTTGTATGTCTGTTCGGCTTTTGACCACCTGGACATGATGGTTCAGCAGTGGAGTTAAACTGTTTTGAGCAGCATTTCTCTGATGGCGGAGTGTTGGTGACTACAGTTTCCTGCAGCTGAAGATGTGCGTGAGGTTGATAATGATGATGAGGACAAATTAGTTTTTATGGCATTTATGAATCTAATCGGCTAAAAAGCTGAACCAGAGCATGAAAATTGGAGAAGAGTCAAAATAATTATTGCTTGTCACTAATAGAGTAATGTACCGGAAATAAAAATTGCAAAAAAGCTTCCAGGAACTGAAGCATTACATTCCCCTTTTCAGCCTTATTTGTCTTACTAGTATGTTTCTTCCTTTTCTTTTCCCCTCTAGGTGTTTGCGTGTGAATCCTAAAGGTCTGGATGAGGAGAGCAAAGACTATTTATCACTTTACCTTCTGTTGGTTAGCTGCCCAAAAAGTGAAGTGCGGGCCAAGTTTAAGTTTTCTATCCTCAATGCCAAAGGAGAAGAGACCAAAGCCATGGGTAAGTCAGAGTCAGCAGGTCTTAACCGATGGTGAAGCCAGTTGTGTTTTTATTTATTAATTTTTTTTTTCTGTAGAGCCCCAAGTTGTATGGAATACAACACAAATACAACACCCTCATTTTTATAAAACTCTTTCTTTGATATCCTAAATAGCTGTGCAAAATTATAAATGATTATTCTCTTTTCTCTCAACTGGCTTTCCTGAATCCTTCCTAAACACCAACCCATGCAAAAGACTTGTGCCATCTAAAGCTAAAACTGATTTATAGTCATTCAGGTTAATAAGATTAGGCATTGTAATCATGAAGTATAGGATTTGGGAGGCAACCGCCATGTATCACTAACCAAATAAGGCCAGTGCCACAAGGAGATGAAGCTAAACCACCTCTGAAGTCCTCATTCTGATTCTCTGTCAACAACTACATTTTCTCAACATGACCTCCAAAATGAGTTCGTTGTTGTTATTCAAAAACCTTTTTAAGCCGTGCTACATAAAAGTACGCTCAGCAGAAAACTTAGGCTATCTCAGAGTTTGAAAGTTTGAAAATGAAAAAGTATTCTCACACCTGTATCTGTGGGGCACTGAAATTTCTTGCAGGTAGAGAGTGTGTCTAATACTCCAAGTGTGTCTAATAATGTGAGTTACTGATAGCCATATGGGCATGTGTAATCACTGCCGCTTGGATTCATTTCCAGTAAATATGTAATTCAAAGTAGCGTGGGGCAATTTGGATTTTAATTAAAAAAGACCCAACCTTTTTAGAAGTCTTCGTCCGCTTCACTCCCTGTTGATGAATTGGAAATGAATGAGCTTCCAATTCCTATTTTTATTTATTTATTATTTTAATTAGGTTATGTTATTAGGGGTGGGGAAGCAAACTTGTGTGGAACAGGATTAGTTAGGGCCAGATGTGACCGCTTCCTGGTTATCAGGCTTTCTGGCTGCCTCCCTCCCTCCGAGTGCCCTGCAGCATACTGTTCAGGAAGCGTGGCGGAGGCAAGATTGGGCGGGTGGGACACAGGGAAAGAAGAGAAGAGGTGGGAGTCGGAAGTGTCTTTGAATCAGAGGCGTATGCAGAGAAGCTGTGTACAAGCCCCTGCGGTGCAGGTTGGGTAAAAAGGGAAATCATTTTTCCTGTTGAGAAACATTTCCCTCATGTGAACTTTCAGTCCCTCATTTGTTCATTAGACTGGTGTCTTCTTCCTTTCACACTAAAATTTTTATTTTTTTTCACTCACGTTTTAAAAAAAAAAATTCCTCCTCTGCCATGTAATAGTGTAATACCACTGTGAGACTATTGATAATTTCTGTTTTTTATTCTGTTTTATAGTTGCTGTTGGAATGAGAGGTGGATTTCCCTGTGTAATGACTTAAAAAGACCTCTTAGGTGTTTAAATTCAATGCTTGACCATTTTATAAGCATTGCTCCCTTTAAATGACCTGGAAAAAGCCTGAATATGGGGAACAGTAACACTGACTGAAATAAAAAGAATCTCATTTTCTATTCCTTTTCTCTTTTTGTGTCTCAAGGGGCTTTCAGCTATAAATGCTGTGCTCTATGGTGCACACCCCATCCCGTTCTTGCCATATGCCCTCCTCCAATCTTTCCACAATCCCCTCAGGGAGACCTGGGCTCTCTACTTTGCTCGTCTTGTCACTGGGAAAATTACCCAACTGCCAGCATATTTGTGACAGTTTAGGGAACACTCCGTCTAAGAATATGGCAGTAAAGATTGCTCTGTTGGTTCTGGATCATTTGGAATCCAATTTAATCCAGGCCTCTAGGAAAAAAAGGCCAAATAAAAACAAAGTGGCTTAATTATGAAAGCTGAGTGGTTGGAGACGGTTTATGTGATGGGATGCTACTTTCCCTGCATTTCCACATACACTCTTTTCCTGGAGGTAAACATGAATGGCTTGCATACAGAGTCCAAATTCTTTAAAGCACTGTCCTGGAGGGGGGAGGCTATCCTGCCGTTTTTTGTTGTTTCCGTGCTCCAACACAGCTGACTGAAAATAATGGGTTTTTGTGAAGAAATTGACAAGAAGCTGTTGGATCCACGTGATTTGAATTTGATGTGTTGGAGCAGAGAAACAACAAAAACCTGCAAGATGGCGGCCTTCGAGGATCTGAGTTTGACACCCCCGCTTTGATGTAAAGTTGTCAGGTTGAAGGATAAATGCAGGATAAGTATTATGAAATGGTTATGAGCACAATGTATGGAAACATACCTCTGCAGAGTTGGACAGCTGGAAAACTGAAAAACTTTTTGTGTGTCTTGTCTTGATTATATTTGGTCATTTCTATTCTTTCTTTTTGTTTAATTTCAGACAGGCCGAGCTGGTTGTTTTTATGTGATGAGTCGTCTTTTTGCATATTGTGCATCTCAGAATTATTTGAAAGGCTTAATATTAATACAGTCTTGTGTTTGGGTTTAGCTATGATGGCAGATTTTTGACTGCAAAGTCTGACATTATCAGATAAAACATGCCATCCGCATCAGTCAGCTCTTGAGCTCCCCACTAGAGAGCATGTGTCTGTTTCTGGATCCTCTGATGGTCTGTACTTACTAATGGAGATAGATTCAGGCAGCAGTGGCAGCCCCCCCTGCACCATGCTTGGCTACATCATTTCTCTCCCTCGCTTAATGTGCTGGTTTTCTCCTCTGAGGCTGTTGGGTGGGTTGTAAGTTGTCTCTTGACACCCCCCAGCCCCCCATTTCTTCCTCCTCCCTTTTCTAGAGAAAACAGCTGCCCCCCTCGCAGACTCTTATTCTGACAGCTCAAAAAGAAGAGATGGAAAGTTCTCATCCTCTGCTGCAAGCTGCTTTGTATTCAAATGGTTTCCACGTGAAGTCTCTCATTCAGTCTGTGGTTTTCTTTAGCTGTAGCCAAAGGCAAAGTGAGCTTATAGCGATATATGAGCTGGCCAGACAATCCAGTTCCAGCAGGTTTCATTGTTGTGGTCCACTTTTATATTTGCAGTTGGTGAGTGAGAATATTTTTTTTTTTTTTGCTAAATTTAATTGAATCAGTGGGTATAAGCTTGTCAGTCTGTTGGCCTCAGTAACTGATGGAGGCGATCAGGCATTCTGTGTGGGTGAGTAAAGCACGGCGGCTAATGGAGTTGAAGCTATCGGTCAGTCTTAACATAATCAGCTAGTATTGACATTGGTAGAGAGAATGTCAATAGACATGTTTGTGCTGACACTAGCTTCTAAAGCTCAATCTTCAATAGAGATTAGATTTTTTTCCCCCTCTGAAACACTCTTTTTGTATCAGCCAGTAAGAATCAATGTGTTAATGTGGATGAGGTTTTAGATAAGATTTTTAAACTGTGCTATAGTAGCATGTTGGACATTTGTCCTAAGGCCTGGTTAATTCACCTATAAACCAAATGCTCTTTCTCTTCAGTGAAATGTTGGTCATATGTTACGATTACGGTACTATAGGAAGTTGCGAAAGATGTCCAAGAGAGGATTAGACGGAAGGAGAGAGGTTCACTGTGGCTGCTGTTGGCTTTTTTTCCTACATGCCAGCTCGTCTTCTGACGACCTTCTTATTCTGAGTGCCAACTGAGCCCCTGAGCCCGACGCCTGAATATGGATGCCCTGCTCACTTAAACAGCCTGGCATCATATCCTGCTCCCCCTTTTCCTCAATCTCTCTGACTCCAACTCAGACTTCAGTTTTCTCACCTTCTTCATCACCTTCAGTCTCTTTTCTGGCAGGGTGGGAAACTTTACTCTTCAGTGCTGGTGAAGTGCCATTGCAAAGTGGTATAAACTTGAAAATCTTCACTATTTTTCACTGAGTGGCACCTGTACATGTCTGCACTGTAAGTGTTATTTTTCTCACAAAATTTGTACCTTTTTCAAACATTAACAAGATCTATATATTACTCTGAAGGTGTGCAGTAACACGTTTTCCTATCAGATCTTGTTAATCTTTCTTTCATCCCAGCCTTTTTCATAGTTCACACGTTTCCAGGAGGATGTCTCAGATGTACCGACCCCCTCCGCCACTGTCCGGTTCTGTTTGGTATTCTGTCAGAGTGGCTGTACGCCTACCACCTTGGCTGGCTCCCTGAAACAGTGAGCGCGAGTGATCTGACCTGCAGTTGATTCTCTGCCAACGCAGGTTTCTGGTGCCTCATTGGAGATGGCAACATGGCATTAGCTGAGCTCAGCACACACTCGCCCTCATCATCGTTCTCTGTATGCATGCACACATACACGCACTGTCGCCTTACTGTCATGGGTGGGCTCTGAAAAAGTCACACCTCTCTTTCTCTTTGCAGCGAGTCTGCTGGAGCTTCTTTCAGCATTCCCTCTCACCTCTCCTGATTTCTTCCTCTTGGCTTCCTTCTCCACCACCATCTCTGTCGCTTGCCAACCTCTTTCTTCACTCCTTAGTTTAGCCTTCGATATCGCCACTGGGGAAGTCCTCACTCGTCACTGGTAGTCTTGTTTCATACCCAAATAACACAACTTCACAAGTAGTTTCTGTGCCTCAGGGTTTCATGTGGGTCTCACAAAACAGGCCTTTCAAACATGTTTAAAGGACATAAAAGAGGGAGTGAAAGGCAGCAGAAAAATGAGAAGTCTTTTAGATGTCTGGGAAGGATTCTTGTATTGAGTTTATTGCTTCATGTCTACCCGGCGACATGCAGGAAAGTGCACTGAGGTCACATAAGTTTGACTTTGTTTTCAAGCCTACTTGGCTTTGCTGCTGTAGAAATCTTTGGTGTATTTCTTTTAAAGACTGACACTTTTCTTTCTGCTGCACTTACTGGCAGTGCGATGAGCAAACTCAATGAATAAACTAGTGTTGTAAAAAGTAGAGTGCACAGATTTGTAAATTTTGTGAATTGGCATGCATTCATGCTTACATCTGTGTGTGTTTGCATGGTGATTTCTGTCAGCTTCTTTTGCATGCGCAGCTTCGAGAGGCAGGGGATTACATTGAAGGGGCCCCCTGCATGAGCAGTGGTGGGAGTAACTGCATATGCACTGTACTCCTCGAACCAATCCCGTCTTTGACTGCCTGTTCCCTCAGATCCAAACAGGGGATTTGACATGATCTTACAGTTGCATTGACATTTCATCTTAGTGCTTCCTACTGTGATCTGTCAGCAGAGCTCATGTTGGGATTTATGCTAAAGCAGCCTGAGCGGAAGTACCGGGACTAAACGCATGTAAACTAATGTGCACACAAGGTCTATGAGTGTTAGATGTGATGACCAGTGTGGGGCGACTATATAGCTCCATCAGCTCTAAACAGGAGTGTTTTGTTGTTTCCTTTAACCAATTTGCAGGAGCAGGTTTGAGTTGTCCTGTTGCCCTAAAATCTTTGAGTCATTCTTCTGATATTGCTTCATGTGAGGCTGCAAACATCTGCATAAAAGACTATGCCGTGTGTGAACTTGATCTTGTCATCTTGCCAGCATTTATTGGGGAAAATCTCTGAATGAGCCAATGTATGAATGCTGCAGGTGGTTCAAATTAAGCAAGTGTGCACGAGGAAAGCAGTTACCGTCTCGTTCTGTTGTCTCCCCAGCTGTATATTGCTTTTTATGCTTTTGTTGATATTATAGATGCATTCAAAGATATGTGGTGTACATGTCAACACAAAAACATTGTCATTACATATAAAGAGGGTGTCTCATTCACCGTCCTTGATGTGCTGTGAGGGAAATATTTTCAATCACATAGTTTCTTCATTATGTCCCTCTTTACCCTTGTGCTATTTGGTTAAATTTGCAGTTGTGAGAATGTGTCTTACATTGCAAATATCAGACGATCCAATGTATTTGTGAGTGGATATCTGTTGTACAGTTATACGCCAGATTTTATGTGGATTTGTTTGTAAAAGTGGCTTGAGGGGACTGAAAATATCTGTTGCCACTGTCTTGGTCTTGGTTTTTCAATAGATTTTCTTAAAACATAAACATTAATTTGATTACAGTTAACTGTATAAAGCTATGTCAGATGTTCAAATTCTTTATCCAACATTAGTGTGATCCTGAAGGTGTCTGATCACCTCAAATCTGTTGTGTGATAATGTATTCAGCTACCCAGCCAGAGTCATAAAATAATATTTTCAGAAATAAGAAGAGCAAAGGGGGCTTCACAGTGGTGTGGTGGTTAGCATACTGTAAGCAGCTTTCGGACTGTAGGAACCTTTTGAAGTTCCTATAACCTTTCCAGGACTGTGGCTGTTTTTCCGTGCGTTGCAACATATAGGAACTAGGAACCACAACCCTCAGTTCCTACTGTAACATCAATCTAGCTCCTACTCCGAGGAAGGGTCTTTTTGGGGTTCCATCGGAACTCGTATGTCGTAGGTGTTTGGTGATCGGTAGAACTCATAAGCTACGCCTTTGCCAGATTTCCGCTTCATCTGGCCCTGCCACTTTTAAAATAAAACTTATTTTGCTGCTGTTTGTTACGGGACAAAAAAAAAATGGACAGAACCTACAAGAAATGGACTGAAAAGGCCAAAGCTAAGGAGAGTAGAACTGCTTCCCATGTTTAAAGAAAAGAGAGAGGCGACCTTATCACTTAATAACATGATAAGTTATTGTAAAAACTTTAAACATATTAAGTTATAGCATGATGCGTTTATTGTAAAAACGTGAAACATAAAAAATATAACAACGTCATATGCATCACCTGGCAGAAGACTCTTCTTTTATAATACACCTAAAAGTGAAGGGGTGCCTGGGTGGGATGCGAACCTCGCCCACTCGGTTCTAAGTCAAGCACGTGAACCACTTAACTAAAGATACAGATATACAGCGATGAGGCTAGGGTGTGACATCAATTCAAAGCACACTGAGTGGTGATACGTTTCATGTTTGTTTTTTTAAAAATGTTTTTAACCCACGTTTTTTTTTTCCCATTTTACCACCCTGTACTCCTACCTATGTACAGTCCTGGGCATTGCTCTCCCTCTGCCGACCCCGGGAGGGCCCTGCACTGAAGCTCAAGCCTCCTTCTTAACTTGAGGGGAGGAAGTGTACAGCCCAGGACTGGTGTATGTTTTTGCGAGAGTAGCTCACATGAGCTACCCAAGGGAACACGGGGAGAACATGCAAACTCCAAACAGAAAGGCCCTTTGGTCAACCCCACCCAGGGTGTGGGTGCCGATGATGCAGAGGAACGAACACACCCTCAGCACCCACAGTGCCCCAGGCGGGAATCGAACCCGGGACCATCTAGCTGTGAGGTGAGCTGCGCTACCAGCTGTGCCACCGTGCCCCTACGTTTCACATTTTTACAGTAAACTATCATGTTATAATGTGATAAGGTCTCTTTAAAAAAAAAATGGGTGGCTGCTCCACACTTTTGTACAAAGTTCTTCTGGCCATACTCCACAGAGGAGGGTCAGAGAGGGTTTTAAGGCTCGCTGCGAAAACTAATTATTTTCGCTACAATATGCTCTCAATTAGAGAAAGCGGGTGTTTATCACACCGCAGTGACGCAGACTATTGCGTCACATTGGTCCCTATCGAGGGCCTGCAAAATAAAAGGTTATCCCAGGGAAAGGTAGTTATTAGAATTAAATTCGAGGTGAACCGTTCCTAGAACTCCTTTGTCCAGAAGCTGCTAAAGTTGCCTCTCAGTAAGAAGGTTCCTGGTTTGAGCTTCACCTGGTGGGGCAGGGGTTCGAGCCAGGCCTTTCTTTGTGGAGTTAATTTGTTCTCCCTGTGTGTGGGAGGTTTCTCTCCAGGTACACTACTCTGGCTTCCTTCTACAGACCGGAAACATGCATATTAAGTTAACTGGTCACTGTAAATTTTTGCTCGAAGTGCTTGTGAGTGGTTGTTGGTCTCTTTGTGTTGGCCCTGTGATGGACTGGCGACCTGTCCAGGGAGTACCCTGCCTCATACATAGTAGCTGCTGGGACTGCAATCCCCTCATGACCCTGTATTGGAAACCACACATAGAAAATGGATGGATGGAGATGGACGGCTGGATATATTAGAGGACAGTCTTGGTTAGATGATGTGGCCTTTGGCCCATGACATCAAGAAGTCTCAGGACACATGGGAAAACAAGGCAACAGGAGGATGGTCTCAAATAGGATTTTGTCCATATAAAATGTAAAAATACACAACAATTGATATTGTTTGAAGGGCATTTGTACAAACTAAAGATTTTGTAGTTTAATTTGTACCTATATACTTACTATAAACTAGGTGTACATTGCTTTAAGACTGCATCAGCCTGACTAAATATGTCTCATGTGGAGATGTGGTGTTTTTTCCCCTGGTTTGTATTGTTTTTCAGTGGCAACACAACTGAAGAACCCACATGCACGGGTTACTGGATTTTCGTGGCATTGTGTGTATTGAACATTTTTGGAAGCACAGCAATGACAAAGAAATGAAATGAAAGGACTAGAAACCAATTTGTTTCAAGTGGGTCTTTTGTAGCTTGGGGTGCTTTTTCTCGTTTGTCCATCTAACCCTTTACAGGATGAGGCACATAAAACAGACATAAAGCCCTAAGTTATTACCTTCATTGTGTGCTATTGTCATGCCTTCTCTGATAGGAATGCACAACATCTACAAACACAGACCACATCCATCACTGAATCTCAGCTCATTTCATCCAGAAACTTAGAGCAAAGTGTGAGGAAGCATTATATTCTCATTTTCTAAATGAATGATGTTATTTCTCTTACAAATAGTGTTGCAATACTCCAACAGAGCTGTCATTGCTTGCAGAATTTATGCTTTATGGCTGACTTTCTTTATATCAGCAATTAGCCTTAATTTGCCATGATCTCTCTTGCAGTCTAGTCCATTGCCATTATGTTTAGACTGTGTGTTATTGTTTACTGTTAGACGACTGTCTATAGCTGTGACCACCACACAGCGTGACTGTTGTACACACAAGAACTTCACCACCGTCCTGTGTCTTTGTAGCGAAACGGAGTGTCACAGAATCCTTCCTGCCACTGTCAGAGATAATTGGCACTCCGTAAACACATGATAATTGGACCGCTTTGATCCCTGCAATTTCTCACTTCTTGGCCAAAAAGGCCCAGCAGTTCTGTCTCATGTTTACCACTCGTCTTTATGCAGCAGTGAGAAGATAGAGTGGAAGAGAGAGAGAGATTCTGCTTTCTTCTGAAGTGTTAAAAGCTCCCTGCAGGCATAACTTCCTGCACCCAGCATCTTTTGCCATTGTTCCTCCGCTGCTTATGGCCACGACTCATAACAAAGTTTCCTTTTTGCACACACATTCACACATGCAGTGCCTAATCACTTTGTGAAAGCCTCCAAAAATATTTATTCATTCCTTGTTTGTTTGTGTGTTTATTTCCAGAGAGCCAGAGGGCATACCGTTTTGTCCAGGGGAAGGACTGGGGTTTCAAAAAGTTCATACGGAGGGACTTCCTCTTGGACGAGGCCAACGGTCTGCTACCCGATGACAAACTAACATTTTTCTGTGAGGTAAGGGTTGGGATTGATGATTTTAACTCAGGGTATTTGAGAAAATGTTCTCACTGTGTCTTTATTTTTAAACCCAGTACAGGCTGAACTTTCAAAAAAAGGATAATCCTGATTATATTGTGAGATCAAAACTAGACAAACTATTCCAACATATCTATTTTTATCATAAATTTGTACTTTAGCTATGTTTTTAGGAAATGAATTATTTCGCAAATATATGATTTTAATAAATAGTTAAAACAAGGAAAACTGTTAAGATGTCCATACTTTTTATTTGTATTGGCAGCTTTCCCTGGAGGGTTCACAGCTGTAATTCCTGTTTCACTTATCTTTTTATTCAACTCTACTACTCATTCTGTGTCCCTGTTAGTGAATTATGTATGTTTTTATTGGTACTACATAGCCTCTGGGTTTAGATGGCTCTTTCATCACTAACATACAAGCTGATTGTCATTCAGCCCGCATGGTGGCTTGGCTCTGATTCTTCTGATCCCGAGCTGGCTGCTGCTTCACATTGAAAATTCCCTTGTTGTTTTTCAGCTGCAACACAGGGGGCAGCAGAGGTCAACTGTCCTCTCCCTCATTTCCCTCTGCTCCTCCTAATGGATCCAGAGAGCAGAGAAGAGGTTAAACTTTCTGGATATGTTAATGCCTTCGTTGTAATGCATGCACCCATAAATGTTTAAAAAGCATGGCAGTGGCTGTTTAAAACAATTCTAATTAACCCTGTGGGTATGAAGGAGAGCATGTCTTGAAGTTTTCACTTTTTGTAGCGGTGTAATGTGCAAGTCTGTTTAAAGTGTTTCCAAACTGGGCTTATTGACAGAGGGGTAGGAGGGGCAGTGCTGCGTTTCCCGAGCCATGTGGAGTTTGGTGGGGGGTGTTGTGTTGATCTGGTACATATACAGTATTGTGTGTGTTTGTGCAGGCGTATCTCTTTGGGACATAGTTTTGAGGATGAGCCTGTTTGCTGGAGAGGATGAGCAGAAGACAGTGATTAGTTACTTTGAAGGGCCTTCTTTCAGAAAATCCCTTGCATATTTCTGAAGAGGAAGAGGTGGGGGGTTGCTGGTACAAGTCCTAGGTGGCGACATCCTCCCCCATAAATATTTGTCATACTGTGGTAATTAGCCAGCTCTGATCTGCCAGCTCTAATAACTAACAATTTTTTGACTCAGGAAATATTTAGCATTTAGTATTTTATTTATCTGCAATCAGATGACATGAAAAGAAATTATGAATAGCCCACAAAACAACCATTTGACCAGAAACTGGCATATATGTAAAGTCTGTTAAGGATTTACATAGAATGAAAAAACCAATCAAACATAGAACATGTTGGAAGGCAGTGTGTTCCAGAAAGGGATACAACTGCCAACACTGAGGTCTGGTCATGCCTTACACCAATACGTGGGCAGAGTGATTGGCATAGTTAGTTTTTGGGTGGGTTATGACAAGTGGTTGGTGGTAAGAAAGTGTGGAACGGGTGTTTGAATCTATTTTCCTGGGCCTTTTCCATGTGAAAGTGATGCCCAGTGTTTACTGTCAGAGACCTGGCTCCGCTTTCGTCCAGATGGTCCCATCCTGCATCTGAGAAAGGCCTATTGCCCCAGAGTCCAGATCTCTCCCTCTTTTCTCTCCTCTCATCTCCTCCTCTCCTCCTCTCCTCCTCTCCCTCTTTTTCCCCTCAATTTTATCTCTCATTCGAATCCCATGTCCTCCTCCTCCTTTTTTGTTTCCCTTTCAAGTCTTGTCGTCTCCCTCTTTGAATTTAATTTTCATCTGTTTTTTTTCTTTCTCCCTCCAACTCTAGCTTTACATCTCTCGCGTGGCCTCTCTCTTTCCCCACTGCTCTGCTCCCCTACTTTTCCCACCTCTGTCTTTGACAGTTTCATCTAACTTATTTCTTCCTCCTTTAGACTGTGCAGTAGATTGTCAAAGAGACAAAGCTAAAGCACAGAGAGAGGAGAATACTGGCTCAACATCTCCTCTTCATGACCCTTGGTTCCTGTGATCGGTTACCTGTAGAGTCATAAGTAATTCATATTTAGTGCAGAAAATCTGCTATATGTCATGTGCAAGAGGGCCTAAACAAGGCAAGCCGCTGCACTCTCTGTTTCTCCTGCGTCATTTTCTGTCTCCATCCATGCCAAAGCACTTCAGACAGCTGCAGGTATTTAATGAGGAGATAGCTCCCATTAAAGGCGCTACGTTGCCTGTCAAAAGTAAGCATGAGGGACAGAGACAGATAAAAACTGAAAGGATGGAGGCACAGTGAGAAGAGAGTTAGGGTGAGCACACTCGGCTGCATCTAGTCACAAAGAATATACATGACATAAGATTAAAACAAAATGCAATGATTGGATTTTGTTTAAAGGAGACATATCATGAAAAATCCACTTTTTTAGCCCTTAAATACATGTTTTTGTGTATTTTGGGTGTTTAG
>JAPMNP010638224.1:0-15649 GCA_029874935.1 Atherina boyeri
AACAACAAATCATTTCCAGTTGCAAACAAGTTACAAATCAATCTAATATTCTGCTACATACTGGACCTTTTATTTAGCAGTTTTTCTTCAGAAAAATCAATGTTCGATTCTGAAAAATGTTTCGATACTCGGTACTACCGAAGCATTTCGGTCGGTGCCACAAAAGAACCGAAGTTCGGTACCCAGCCCTAGATATGAGTATCTCTCAGGAATTCCACCACTGATGCTAACTTTAATCAGAGGACTACTGTACGAGTCATTGGTGTAGTGTAACTAACCTTGAAGACGAGTTCTCTGAGTCGATCTGAGTATTTGTTATTGAGAAGAAGAGTGTAGCAGGAGTCGGCAGCTGCAGGCTCGAAGAGGAGCAGGAAGAGCTGATCCTTGGCTGGACTGCTCTGAAGTAGGCTGAGTAACAACTCCAGTAGACCACACAGCTGCAACACACAATACACACAATTTAATACAACTAGTGTATGTTTATACACAGCAATGACTGTTTAAAGGCTGAGTATTTTCATACTTTTTTCTCTTTATTGTGTAATGAATGACAGCATAATAGCCTATAAAGCATTTCATTCCCTGAGCCGTGGAGATCAAGTGGAAATAACGGCTCATTGGGACCCTGAAGATCCTATAGAAGGAGGTTACCTCCTGCCACAGTGGTAGGAGTTGTTGAGATTAACCAGTTTCACAACATGTGGGTCATTTGGCAAGAAAACACTAATAATAACTTGACCTACTCCAAATATCTTAGATGCTGACCTGACATTCTGCTGCTTGTTCTTTCTTTCTTTCATTTTTTTTAATCTCCTGGCCGACTCCCTGCAGCCTTGATAAGAATTCATGTATTGTTCCTGGTGAAAGGTGGTCTAATTGGAGCTTTAGAGCCAGCAGCACAAAGCAGTTTAAGTTCTCTCATTCAAAGTGACACTTATGACTAAATCTGTCCATAGCTGGATGATTTGATTAAAAGAGTTGCACAGAATAATTTATAATGTGAACACAGTTGAGAGAAATTATCAAGGAATTCACTGTATCGTAAGTCTGTTGATGAAAACATGGAATTACTTGAACTGTCACACTTGGCATTGCAATCATTTTTTTAACCGTTGTCATCTATTCTATCTGTGATTTGTTTTTATGACAAACTACACATTGATGTCTCTTTCTGTGAATGACTTTATCTTCATGTTGAACAGGCGTTTGAAGCCTGACAGACCATTTCCAACTCAGACAGATAAGAATAACTGACATTCAGTGAATAAAGGAGTAAACGATTCTTTCTGTAGGACAAGAAGAAAGATTTTGTAGAGCGGTCATAAACTGTGAAGTGGTTGAAAGATAACTAGGACAGAAATCAGACCTGATAGTTAACAGTCAGCAAAATCCATCTGGATGACCAAGTATAAAGCAAGGGAAGCAAAAGGCCTTAAAAGCTTTTAAAAGGAAATTTTAAGACCCTTTAAGATTTTTTTCTAATGATTTTTTGGGCTGTATGATCTTTCAGCTGTGTTTGATACTGTGCTGATTAGGGGAATAACAAAATATCAATATACTGCAATATTTTGTGTTGCATTATCGTATCAAAACTACAGTATTGATATATATATATATTTTTTTTACAGTTTACTGTATATGCAAAGATTAACTGCAGGTTCATTTCTGTGTTGCGCTAAAAAACTGACCGCTAGTTGGCAGCAATCATTCCAATAGAAAACCGAAATATCATGATATTTCACTCCGTTAGCACCGGTTTGTAGAAAATCATCCTAACTTTGCATAGCTCAGCAATGGTTGAAAACAGAATGATGCAGCCCCTCCCAGTAGCTTAAAGAGCAGATGTTAGGACACATTTCGGTTTCAAAACAAAGGAAAGCAGTAAAAACTGTGACAAGAGCTATGCAGTCTTTAAAATCTGCTGCAAATGTAGCTAGTTACCATTACGACGTAGCGTTAAAGGCTAACGTGAAACAGATTGATGCTGCTTAAAAGACAAATTGAAGAAATTAACTTTTTGAAACAACCAGCGACCTCATCTGGTGCAACCAGAATAACAGTCAGAATGTTGTTTCATTTGCAAAGATTCACCCAAAAAAAAGAAGCAATATATCGTGATATATCGTGATATATCGTATCGTCACCCCTGTATCGCGATACGTATTGTATCGCCAAATTCTTGCCAATACACACCCCGATTGTTGATTGATAGCTGTGTTGATTAATCAAACATGCATTTCCCGTTCATGGCCGGTACAGAATTCTGCCGCCCGCCTCCTAACCAGCACACGTAAACATGAACACATCACTCTTGAGTCTTGAATTATCTCTGAATAATAAAATAAATAAAAAAAAAAAAACACTAATCCCAAACGAACAATATACATTATGTGTAATATACTGTATACTTATACTTAAATACACCATATATCTATGTTTATCTGTCTGCAAATCTCCTCAGGACTGTGCACCTTACCTCTGTTCATACTGTAAATATTTTTTCATACATCTTTTATTTATCTTTTTCTACACCTTTTTTTGCACTGTTATTGGTGACGGCTTTAATCTCATTGTACATGTGTATAGGGAAAATAAATTCTTTCTGAATCACCTGCTCTTCATCCCCGATGGCGGCGGTGTATCCCAGAATGCTGAACATCTCCTCCTGGGACATGCCCTTGCTGATGTTGTACTTGATGAGGCCACACAGCGACGCCCGGATGGTACGGAGGTCATCCTCGCCCAACTCATTCTCTCTATTAGCGTTCTTCCTAAAGAACGGAGCAGAGGACGCTGGTGAGAGAAGTTTTGGGTAAAAAGGAGGGATGCTTTGAGCGTTGGGAAACAAAGTCTCACCCGTAATAGAGACGCATGGTGTCCAACAGGAACTGAACTCCATATTTCTTCCTGAACTGCTTCCTGTTGTCTTTGATGACGGTGGACATGTACTGGATGTGACCTTGTTTGTAAAAAAAACAAATCAGAGTGAAGCGGTCTCAATCAGGGGCACAGACTCCCAACAGGATAATAAATAACACACAGAGAGATATGGGTCTAACCTATACGTAGAGGGAAGTCTCCTTTGTTCCAGATGTTGAAATTGAACAGCAGATGTGTGTGAAGCTGCTGCAGCAAAGACTGGTTCTTCTCAAAAGTCACCTGCTCTATCAACAGCTGCATCGCAACCAGCACGCTGACGTCCACGTGACCCGCTGGAAGCTGAACACAACCAAATAAAACAGTTTAAAACATGGCACAAACATTCACTTACTGGCACATATGCAAACTGAGGACAGGGAGTGGACAGAGTACAGTAGACTACACAGATGATAAGAAAATGAGCCGTTTAAGACACAGAGAGACATGTATAAACTGTAGGGCATGTTATCAATCATGTACAGAACAAAGTATTGTGACAGCCATAACTCCAACTCTATAAACAAATAAGGAAATGCAGGAATACGGAAATAAATTCATGCTTTACTGGGATATTTACCAGTTACAGGGTGATGTTACTTTGCCAAGAGTAGCTTTTACCACATCTGAGACATTTTAATTTTAGCTAGGTCTCTGTGGAGGCTTTATTTTCTCCAGCGGTACAAATGCTTTCTATGAAGTATTTCTATCCCTGAACTAAGCAAACAAATACAAAAAGCACTTTCACCAAACAAAGGAGAGGGGAGGAGAGGAGGGAGAGATGAGAATTAAGGAAAGATCAAACAAAAGATAAGGAGAAAGACAAACACAGACAAACTGATAACTGGGGAGAAAAGTATCTGATGTGAATTAATTCTGTGGGAGCGCCAGCCAAAGTCCGTATTCTTACATTTGAAGGAAACTACACTTAATTCCAAAAGTCCTCAAAATGACAATTGATTTAGTTTAAAAAGATAAAAATAAAATAACTTTACTATTATTACTGCCTTCTCTTAAACACTTGTGAAAAGTTTAAAGTCTTCCTGCACTTAAAACTCAGATCTCAGTCATCTGTGCATGGAGTAATATTGGAATAATATGACACCTGAAGAGTCTGTATTATTGCCTAAAACTCTCCTATTCCATAAAACTTATTAATCACAACTTGCAGAACACCATTTAATTTATTTCTAGTGTTATAAAGTTCAAATATTCAGTATCTATTAATAACAAATTTATATAAATTTATATTTTCTTGGTTTTATTACCAAAGGAAAGTGACTTAGACGTGTTTTGCAGAACTACAGAATATTACAAGACTCCATAGTCCGTATAATGTCAACATTGTAGTACAACTTGTGCGAAGTTAATAAGGGTGGGGGAAACAAAATCGATTCACTTAAAAATCGCAATTCTTTGTACAAAGATTTTTGTATCGATTTTTTTTTTCTTTTCAAACACAGTCCAGGCTTTGAAAAGAGTATAAGTTCACTTTAATATGAAGTATATTAAAGTATGTAGCAATTTACTTCAGAAAGTCTATAATTTTTATTCATTCTGCTGTAAAGGTTTGGGAAGTGTAACATTCAGAAAAATGATTTATCTTTTCAATACCATTTTTTATATCTCTTTTATCTACTGTCAGGCTGATTCTAATATATTGCTGCCTAATAAATCTTAAAAAACGAATTACCGGTACATTAGATGTGAATTTTTTGGGAAATATGGCTCCTGATATAGTCTGTAGACATCGTCTTCATTCAACATTTTCACATGATCTGGTGTTAAAAAAGTAAATAAAAAATCTGCAATATTGAAGAATTGCCATTTCAATTTAATCTGCAACTAAAAAAAAAAATCATGAAAAAATGTAATCGGGAGAAAAGTATTTTGTCGCAGCCCTACTGGAATTGGCAAGAGTTTTAACAAGAGTATTGATTCTGAATTGAGAATCGATTCTGAATCGAATAATCACCCAAAGAATCGGAATCGAACCGAATTGTTTTAAGATTCACATCCCTAGAAGTTAATGTTAAGCAGAGACCTTCTGCAGCAGGGCTCCCAGTGTTCCCACACCATGTGAGTGGAGCAGATTCTCCTGGTTGATCAGGTGTCTTTGCAGGAAATGCTTCAGCACTAAAAGGAAAGTAGCCACCAGATTTTTCTCCAGGCGTGCCTCTGAAACAGGAGAAGAAGTTAATTCTCACTTTTTCTTGGTAATAAGGATCAAAAAGTAGGAAAAACTTGTATATATGTGTCAGACCTGAGGCTCTGTTAGATGGGAGGATGACCCAGTCTCCATCAGCTGGAGTCACCACATCAGGGGTGATGAAGTCTGATCCAGCTGTTGGATCACTGGTCTGCTGATCAGGAGTTATCAGGGCCAACTGCTCCAGTATTGGGAAGAGCACTGGGAGGCCGCCGACACAGTTTATCATATCCTGACCGAGGGACACACACATTCAATAGAGTTCAACTGTAGCACATTTAGGAGAAAACTACAGAATCCAATCCAAGTGGTTTATATAAAACATTAAACATATAGAAATAAAAATGTTGTAGATTTGTACAAAGATATACAAATACATTCAACACCCAGTCAGATTCTCCTCATCAAAAGACTTGTAAAAACAAAAATACACTAAAAGGCTAAAATACACTAGACTATAGTAGAATACAACTAAAATATACCAAGACAGAAAAATACACTAAAAGAATTTACAAGACTATGATACACAAATAAAGACCAAAATAAACTAAAAGGAATTAGACTAAAATACACTGAAAAAACTAAAATACACTAAAGAAAATTGAGACTTAAACTAAAATGACAAAAATACACAAAAAATAACGACTAAAACACACTAAGAACAATTCAAACTAAAAATACACTAAAGACAGATATACACTTCAATAAAATTAAAATAAAACAAAAAAATTTAAACTAAAATACACAACAGTTGAGTAAAATAAACTAAAAAAAGAACTTAAAAAAAAAAACATTAAAAGAAATTATGACTAAACTACACAACAAGTTTAAAACAAACAAAAAAAAGTTTTATGTGGGTGGGACGCTCATTCCACTGAGAAGAAATAAACCAAATCTTTCCTCTCACCTTGATATCCCAGTTGATGACTTTCTTCCCTGTCAGGCGTCCGTGCAGCATATTTGGGGACAGATCCAGGCAGATTGGGTTTCTACAAGCCTGTGAATGGAAGGAGAAGGTTTAGTTTACCGTAAACACATTTATCTTAATGAAAACTCCTGTAACAGGGACTATATATTAAGGATCACCTTGGGAGAGTAGTGTAGCAGCAGCTTGGTTGAAAGATCAGCAAGTTCTGATTCATGGGCTTTAAAAGGAGATATGCAGTTTGGACCTAAGAAGGAAATTAAGAGTGACACTTAAATACAAAACGTATTTCACTCCACTTTACTCTGCAGCCTCGTTTCCATCATGTCACTCTGCGTACCAGCGCTACAGATGGCTTTTACGTGGTTTTGCTGCAGGGGTTCATGAAACACCATGACGCTTCCAAGCTGGCCCTGCAGGGACGTCGGGCTTCCCCATTCGCTGTCCTGGGTCCCAGCCGAGATGAGCTTAGTCACAGACTCAGGCTTTCCCCCGAGTAGCCCTCCCCAGGTCTGCGGCGAGAGGATACCGCCCAGCGAGGAGCGAGTGCTGGGCGTGGTGGCGGAGGAGAAGGGAGGGTCTGGTATTTGGGAGGGAGGAGGCGTGGTGGTGCGGTGGCCGGCTGATCCAATGCAGCAGGAAATGAACGGCTGTGGGTGGAGGGCAGAAGAACAAAATAAGGAGGTAAACAAAAAACTATTTTGAACAAAAGAAGCAGTAAAAGGAGGATGGACTGAAGTCTCACCTCTGTCATGGTGGGGTACTTGAGGGGGGCGGAGAGTTTCTGCTGACCATCCACATAAATGTAGACCTGACTCTGTCCAAATGGCCTCTTTCCAGGTACATGCACCACACCGATGCTGTGCTGTGGACGCAAATTCAGTCACAACATTAACCCTTTAAAAACTGCCATAAGAATGGTCCGCCTGTGCCTACACTTATTTTTGTGCGTAGAAGAGTCATTTCTTGGTGTATCCTTAAGTGTTTCATGTTTCTATGATCTGTACAACCCATGCTAAGAGGTTATGAAAGTCAATAGGTGACAATAACGTCTAAAAATGCTTAAATTATGCCATATATATAGAGAATACACAAAAATCAGATTTTTTTTCAACACATATTACTAAATAAAGCACAAAAAACAGTGTGATCCAAAAAATTTCTAAATGTACAAAAATAAAGAAACAATCCTTTACACTATGAAAGTTATTGCAACAATTTATCTCTTTCAGTTTTTTAGATACACTCCTGTTTAGGTGCATAGTAAAAGGTGTTTTGATTGATTTTATCTGCAATTCAGAAAAAAACTTAAATATATTGATGGGCATGTCTAATCTACTGTGGTGTCATTACATGGAGTATATTTTTAAGAGCTTTATATTTCTAGAATCAACTATACCAACAAAAAAAGTAAAAAAATAAATGTATAAAAAAGTTTAAAAAATATTCTCTCTTTTTTTTGCACATTAGTGGGACTACACGGTGGTGTGGGGGTTAGCATCGCTTCTTCATAGCAAGAAGGTAACTGGCTCCAGCCTGGGCTGGGGGAGGTTCAAACAGTGTCCTCTCTGTTTGGAGTTCGCATGTTTTCCCCATGAATGCTTGGGTTCTGTCCGGGTGCTCCCACCGTCCAAAGACATGCTTAGTTAGGCTGCATGCATTTTAGGTTAATAGGTCGCTCTAAATTCTCCCTGGGACTGAGGATGAGTGGTTGTTCGTCTCTTTGTGTTTGCCCTGCGATAGACTAGCGACCTGTCCACTTCTTCTGTCGTGTAATATTTTCTTTTTGGTGCCATGTTATCCAAAAGCAGCTAAAAAATGGGTAAGAAACACCGCTAACAGGTAGATTTGCGCACAATGCTTATGCATGCTTGAGCATGGAAATATATACTTTGTGTAAATCTGAATTATGAGGGATAAAGCCCCTCAATCCGCTCATGCTGATGTCACCATGTTTACATCCATCTCACCAACCATCAAGGAGGGAAATATCTGCAACACTAAATGACTGACACTTGTTTTTGTCCAATCAAATCAAATCAAATCCATGTCCGGGGAGAAAATAGTGATTTTGAACAGCAAACTGCTCTAAAAAGATCCTGGGAACTTGAGGTTTTATTTAAATGTAGTTTTGGAGGTCAGACAGCAAAGCTAAAATAGAATTCATGTTGTTTTTCAAACATGTAGAAGCCTCCAGTTAGAGTAAAAGACTCACCCAGAGGGAGTCACAGAAGCAATAATCAGGCAGCATGACAGTGACGTACTCCTTCTTGGTGCACACAGCCACCACCAGCGCACCTGCCGAGCTGATAAAAGCCTCAAACCCCGTCCCTCCTGGGGTAAAAAAGCTGTAAGAAATTAAATGTAAGGTAAAGAATACCTGTATCCTTTTATCTGGCACATTTGTAGTGAAACTGACATCTAAATCTTGTTACCTGTAGAGCTGTTTCCTTTTGTCTTTGCTGAGCGGGCCCAGCTGGTCCTGGTCTAGAGACAACCAGGCGAGGAAGCTGAATGCAGATCCTGGCCAGCGATGGACCGTCGGGACCACGATGCCGGCCATGCTGGGTGACAGATCAAAGTACTGCATGGCACATTCTAATCCCTGCTTACGAACCATAGCCAGGAGGGCTTTGAGGGCTGGACCTACATACGGATGTGCTTGGTTGGACTCAGTAGGTCTGAGGAGACGCAGAAGTCCCAGCAGCTCCTTGCCGCTCAACGACTGAGAGCCCAGCGAACCCACTAATCCAAACAGGCTTTCAGCGCAAGCTCGGTGTAGCCGTTCGTGATGCTCCAGAGCAGCTAAAGCTCGCATGACCATGGTGGCGTTGACACAGGTGGCGCGGGTCTGACGGTTGAGGCAGCAGAGGCGGCGGAGCCAATCGGCCGTGAAGAGCTGCAGCTCGGGCGAGTCCAGCTCCGGGAGCCACTGGACCAGAAGCAGCAACGGCTCCACATTGCTGATGCCCAGCAGGCCCACTGAGGTGTGCTCACCTTCCACTGCCTGGAAAAGGACAAAGATGAGGAGAATAAGGAGAGTACGGAAAGGTATAATCTGAACATTATTTAATGTAGAAAGGAAAACAAGAAAAAAAGGAAATAATTGGATCCCTCACCATGTTCATCAGCTCTTTGAGAAGGTGTCTGGATGGCTGGCCGAGTGTGATGATCACTTCGTACAGATGATTGTAACCAATCCTCTCTTTAAAAACCTCCTACAGGGGTTGAAGATGAAAGAATTCATCATTGTGTTGTTTCATAAGCTCGTTTTAGCTGAATTTCCTTACATAAAAACAGAGTGTGAACATAAAACAAGTGCACCCTCTGCTAAAGAAAGTTTAAAGGTCCTCAAGCAGTTTCTCTGGGCATTGCACGGTCTGAGCTTTGTAGAACATCCCAGAGAGTTCCCATCACTCAGACCAGCAAGCTGCCAACTCATCTGCTCATTTAATCAAGTGTAATTGATCAGCAGCACTTGTTCTTGTTCATCTGAGGTTGTATTTATCTTGTAAGGACCAGATTATTACTTTTTTTTTTTACCCTGTCCTGAAACATAAAAACCTATAAGTGAAAAAAAGTGTGTACTTTCGTTGCATGATTAGAACTTATTTGAGACATACAAATAAAAAAATAAAAATGGTTTTGTTTTTCTTTTCAGAGCAATCACCTTTGCAGCTGGTGACTTGTGCATCACTGTTGTCAGGGCTTTGATGGTTGCTACAGCAAGGGAGTCGAGTCGCCCTTGAAACACCTGGGAAAAACAAACAAAAACCACTCATTCACTAGCTCTTACCATCTGTTTTAATAGATGGTAAGGTCAAATACCTTCTTACTACAAATGATTTATGCAGGGACAACAAGCATGCAGAACACTGAAGCCCAAGTTTAAAGTTATCAAATTATTTGATGGTCATAAAACAAAAAAACATCACATAAAAGCCAATAAAAGGCAGATTCGTGTTGATGCCTTTGAGTTTAATTCAGTTAGTTTGTGTGAGAAGTGAGTAAAATCATTGTTGAAAGTTAAAACCCTGTTTGTCACTGCAGTAGGGGCTGCCATCAACAGTCACACTGCATGTAAGCAAATTGTTGTCTTTCTGCTCCAGCTAAAAAATAAAAATAAGTCCCATACAGATGTGACTGGAGCAGGAAGTTCACAAACATCAACACACACTCACATAACCAACAGTAACATACACACTCAGCATGCAACCCATATAACACAAGACAAACCATGATACAAACACATCTCCGTCCAGCTCTGTCCTGCTCATGCCAGACATGTTATCTTCCACACTGTTCATGTGATTATCAGGAATTTATGAAGTGATGAACTGGCTGGAAAGGGACGATTGCCAAAATGAAAACTCAGGTCAACATCACGCAGTCCAGATCACTTGAAACCACCAAACATTGGAAAAGCACACACAAGGCCATTGTAATTGCATTCCAGCTGAACCCATAGTGTACCGCAGAAAACCAGGATGATGTGTTTGGGGAAGGGGGGGAGTGAAGAGAGTCCAGAGGGCAAAAATTTTAAAGAAATGGAATTGACAAAAAAGAAAAGAAAAAAAAGCCACTCCAAAGTGAGACATCAGAGTTGAATGCTACTTGGCTTCTGAGCCTTGATTCTGTTTGTTTTTCCTTCTTTTTTTTTCCCAAATAGTTTCTGCATTAAACATCTAAATGAACCAAATGGATCCTTTACTTAAAGTTCAAAAGTTCACAGGATATTTAATGGTGACTTTTGGAAATAAACTTATAATCCTTTCAACCCGATGAGAAACTTGCAGCGTCTGCTGTTGTATCAGGTTACAGCTACAACAACAAAGTATGGAGCTAAGATAGGGACAAAAGTTTTGTAGCTTGAATCTCCATATTTGTAACTATAACAAGTACAAATCATATTTAGTACGGACTAATTCTGCAAGTCTTTAAACTACAAGTAAATTTTACAAGTCAGAAAATACAAGTAAAAAATACAGAACAAAAGTACAATTTTCATTTTACACAACTTCTCAAGAACCAATCAGATTTATCTAATCCTTAACAAATCACAGAGAGCTTAACCAGGTCAGGACAACTATCATAGTTCCCTAAAGATAAGTCGGTTTATAGATACTTAAAGAAGCCTGTGGTCAGACAGTCGTGGCGGTACTTTTACACATGATGTAAAGTTCAGTTGTGGACATGGAGAATGTTCGCCGTCCTCTTTATGTAGTTAGGTTTCCATCAAAATGTTTCTAATTTTTTGAGCGAATTTACTGAAAATGCGCTAAAAGAAAATTCTAATTTCTGCCTGTTTCCATCTTTTTTTATTAAGCGCTTATTGACCACGCATTAATGATTTGAGGGAGAATGAAAAAAATTATTTAAATGAATATCGCTCCGGGCTTAAGGGAGGTGCCGTAAGTTCTGCCATCTTGTTTAAAGGGTTGACAAGTCTAATGCTCATGCGTGGGCCTCCGAAGTCTGGCGAAGCCTGCTCCCCCACCACACTTCGAATCTCGGCCGTTTGAAGTAAGTGAGGTGAGGTAGTGCGCTTCTCACAAAACAAATTAGGATCGCACTTGACGAACGTTGATGACGTAAAGGACGTTTAATTCAGTCCGAATCCTGCTCATTCGATGAAATGGGATGCGCCCATTATTTTGCAATTGTTGAAAAGAGAGTGTGCCCTGAGATGACGTCATCAGGGAGAGTCTCTCTGCCACAAAACAAAGAACACACTCGGCTGACAGTAAACAGGCTGACTGTTGCGTTTCTATGCCGTTTTCCTTCGAGAATAGCATTATGTTCGCTTCTTTTATTAACTCCAGTTTCTTTGCCCCCTCCCCGCAAACATATTGTCCGCCGCCATTTTTGTGACAACAAGGTATACGTGTGATGTAATATCAGTTCCAGCAGCTAAACCTGTGACATGGTATCCGGTCCAGTCATCATTTATTCGCAAAACCTGTTTCCATAGAAAAATGTCTTACTTTACTTTTATTGATACGCAGATAAATCCACCCCCTCCAAATATGAAAAAAACTTTTTTGCATATTTTCGAATTCCTAGCGTTTCCATTAATGTTTATTTTCGCTATTTTAGTAAAATCAAATAAGAATAAGTGGATGGAAACCCCACTAGTGATTGGTTAGGGATAGAAAAATCAGATTGGTTCTTGAGTAAATGTGTAAAATGTTGAACAAATATTTTTTACTTGTAAAACTGACTTTTATCTTCAGAACTGAATAATTAATCCATACTTTCAGACATGATTTGTACCTGTACTTCAACTTACACTTACAAAACTAGAGATACCAGTCATATAACTTTCGTCCCGATCTTAGCTCCATACGAAAGGTAGATCAGTGTGTGTGTTCCCTCAGGCAGGTTTCTCCACCTGTATTTACACAATTCAGATCAATGGAGGGATTATACCTAATAAAGGGGGCTTTGAAAGTAGGAAAGAATGAAAACTGGTAAAAAGAGCTCTGGCTAATAACTCTCTAGATCTTAAAAGGATGAATGAACAAATAGTTTTTTCTCTTGTCAAAACAAGATCCAATGAGTATTATTTATCTGAGGGTCTGGCTGTGGAGTGGCCCTGTGGGTAGGACTTGGCAGCAGCAGATGAGGGTAAGTGCAGGGTAGGTAGGTGGATGATATGGGTGGGTTGGGACTTTCTCGGCGGTACCTGAGCATCCCCCTCTCCTGTCTGTAACCTGTTGTTGGTTATATCTTTCTGGTCCTTGTCTGCCGCGGTGCACCTAGCATTAACCAGCTGACACACACAACAGGCATCAAGTCAATACAGCGGGTGGAGGGGCCGGGAGAAAAGAGAGTACGGTTACAGGAAAGAGACAGAGGGAGGGCGGTGTGGACGGAGAGGGGGGGGAAATGTTGTGAGTCGGGGAAGAAGGTGAGAGGTTAGAAGCCACGACCCTCCGCGGGGTCAATGCGTGGAGGCGTGTTGGTGATCCAGGCTTGCTGTGAGGAGGAATACATGCAAGGTGGGCAAAATGCTTCCAGTCAGGGTGAAACTGTAACAACTAAACCTGACAAAATTTAACAGAGAGAACAGAATGTTCCAAACTACATCATTGGACAAAGACTCAAGGTAGGATCTCTGCACAAAGGATACCGATATATTTTTTTTAATGATTAAAAAGGAAAGGTTTTTTTTAACCTGGATCTTATTTATAGCATGAAATATGTTCAAGTAACTCCAAAATTGTCCGGGTGAGTTTATGAAGTCTATAGGGAGATATTTAGATCCATCACGCTGGCGTACATATCCATTCAATGGAAGTGGTCAGGAAACGTAATTTCAGCCTCTAAATAAGACATTATCTGCCAAAAAACTCCTTAATCTCACCAGTGTTTAGTCTGTGTGCAGTCTCACTATCCCCCTGGGCCTTCACAATGGCTTTGTTGTCATCTGGGCCTTCTTAAAAGCTTTAGTATGATTCTTCTTCCTCTGTGGTTTCAAGAAAACGTAAGGAATCTTACTGAAGTTTCAGGAAACCACAGAAGAAGAAGAATTTTACTATCTTGCTTTTAAAAAGCCCCAGATGACAACAAAGCCGTTCTGAAGGCACAGGGGGGTAGTGAGACTACACACATACTAAACCGTGGTGAAATTAAGGCGTTCTTTTGCAGATAATGTCTTATTTAGGGGCTGAAATGACGTTGCCCCGACCACTTCCATTGAATGGATATGTACGCTAGCGCAATGGATGTAATCTATCTCCCGATAGACTTCAAGTAACTCCAAAATTGTCCGGGTGAGTTTATGAACGTATAAATAAGGTCCAGGTTAAAAAAACGATACTATTCCTTTACGTTATAAAGAGAAATTAGTCGGGTAAACCACATGATGGAGTCCAACCTCTGAGAAGGTAGTTGAGTTTAAGTTTGTCTTGCTCATATTTATCAAACTTTAGATCATAAGTGAGCTGTGTCTCCAGTCTTTACCTTGCTGTTCTGCAGCAGTCGTGTCAGATGCTCAAAACAGTTACTGTTGAGAAAGATGGCTTGTAGAACTGGCCTGTCTGAACACAGGAACATGTCCCTGATGGTGTCTGAAAGGTAAAAGGGCAAAGAGAGTAGAGGAGAATAGTGAACTCCACCTAAGTCATAGAAGTATGGTTTGAGAGCCCTGATGTAGGTTTAAACTCCTACCTAACATATGCACTTGTAACGCAACAAATCGGCTCTCCCAGTGTCGGCCCAGTGTCGGAACTCTGCCTTTGGCTTGTTGCTGCTGCTGCTGCTGGGCAGCAACTACAGCTGCTGGGTCGGAGTTTAGCAGCTTGAAGTAATTTTCCAGCACCGAGGCAATTTCCACCTGCCGCTGGTCGGAGCTGGAGGCCAGGAGGCGTTGCACCACCTCCCTCAGGCAGCCCAAAGTCAGCAGGGCCTTCCGGTCGGGAGCTTCACTGTCCCAGTCCTCCGCTTCGTCTGAAGAGCAGCTACCCATGGAGCAGTCGGCCAGCACCCTCATCAACACCTCCATGGTGGCTGGGGAGATGGCAAGCAGAGCATTCCTCTGGCAGGGATGGAGATATGTGGGGGGGTGGGGGGCAGAGACATTGAAGAGATAAAGTTAGCCGATAGTGAGGGTTTTATAGCTGGGATAAAGTTTTTTTCCTCCCACAGTAGTTAATTATTTTCTTATCGCAGCCTTTCAGGACATAGAATCCACTGGTGTTCTGAACTAAAAGAGCCAACAGAGCTATTTTACCAGCTGTTAAATAGGCTGGACATTTACCTGAATACTTCAGAGAGTAACGCCAGAACTGTATGAGACTGACAGTAGCTTGCAGTTCTTCAAGTGAAACTGCTTATACTGTACATCTCCATCGGCACCAGGTTTTTCTCTCCATTTTTCTCTAATCTTTATCGTATTCTGGTCTCACTGTTGCCCATCAGGTTCAGAATAATAAAGCTGTGGTCAATATGTAGTTTTTCATGGACAGAAACTATAATATCAGGATCTTGTCTAAATTAGTTGGTAGGAACTACTTTTTCTTCTGCCTGCTATGAAATATCTAATTAAATATTCAGGAAAAAAGCTATTGTGGGGTTTTAAAAAAGGTAAAGAAACAGCTGAAAAGTATTTGATAGGTTAGATAGATGATAATATCAACTAAATGTTATTATATAAGTGATGACAAACATGCAGTTATTGTGGTATTTATATATCTATTGATGTTTTTTATTGGTAATTTCAATTTGAGTCCCTGAGTATCTTATAAAATTCATTTTTCCTTAGTGTCACCTGTTTTGTACAAGGTATCGCCGATACTACTTTGAATTTAACTTGGTATCGGATCGAAAAGAAAATCAATGGTATCGCACATCACTAGCAGCAAGCAGAATGGTGGTCTGTGTACTATGTTGTGCCGAGAAGATTTGCTTTGCAAAGGGGAGCTTTATGAACACAAGGCTCCTCTTGATTCTAATCATTTATATTCTATTCTATTTGTAATGCTTGTTTACAAATGGTCTTTACATAATATTGCCGGACCCGACACTGGTGAAATGAAGGCATTTTGTGGCAGATAATGTCTTATTTAGAGGCTGAAATGACGTTGCCCCGACCACTT